>CAUYQV010085193.1:0-15615 GCA_963574575.1 Galagoides demidoff | reverse complement strand
ACATAACCTGCGAAAATCTTCTCCCATTCTGATGGCTGTCTGCTTGCCTTACTTACTGTGTTTTTGGCTGTGCAGAAGCTCTTTAGTTTGATCAGGTCCCAATAGTGTATTTTTGATGTTGCTTCAATTGCCCGGGGTGTCTTCCTCATGAAATGTTCGCCTAGGCTGATTTCTTCAAGTGTTTTCCCTCCACTTTCTTCTAGTATTTTTATAGTTTCATGTCTTAAGTTTAAGTCTTTAATTCAGTGAGAGTCTAACTTAGTTAATGGTGAAAGGTGTGGGTCCAGTTTCAGTCTTCTACAGGTTGCCAACCAGTTTGCTCAGCACCATTTGTTAAATAGGGAATCTTTTCCCCACTCAATGTTTTTAATTGGCTTGTCAAAGGTCAGGTACCGGTAAGTAGTTGGATTCATTATCATTACATTTTCTATGTGAGAAAATGAGATATTTGTTTCACTTAAGATAATGTCCTCTAGTTATGTCCATGTTGCTGCAAAAAACACACTTTCATTCTTTGTATGGTCAACGTAGTACTCTGTTGTGTATATACAAGGTCAGACAATTGATTTTGTGAACTCACTCTAGAAAGAATGTTATATACCTCTTTGATAAATATCACTACGGTCACCTTCGAAGTAATGCACCAATGAAAGCACCTCGTCTACTTTTCAAAGCAATTTTGCAACTTCTTTTCTGGGATGGACATTAGAGCTGTCATCATATGAGATATGACAATAAAGTTCGTGAACTCATTCCAGAAAAGGGGCTTTGAAGGCTGGACTAGATTCTTACATCAGTGAATAACTTCCCAAGAAGAGTACTTCAAAAGTAACCATAGTGATATACAGCAATGAAGTATATAGCACTTCTTCTAGGATGAGTTTACAGACTTTGTTTTCTGACCATGTATACCATATTTTCTTGATCCATTTATCCAATTAGACACTTAGGTTGATTCCATATTTTTGCAATTTATGAATAGTGTTGTAATAAACATACAAGTACAGGTGGTTTTTTTTTTTTAGTATATTGATTTCTTTTCCTTTGGGTAACACCCAGTAGTGGGATCATATACAAAACAGAATTTGGAGGGGAAATTTGATTTCTGGATAGTAAGGTAGTTCTATTTTGAGTTCTTTGAGAACTTCCCATACTGTTCTTTATAGTGGCTATGCTAATTTACATGCTCACTAACAATGTATGAGCATTCTCCATTCTCTGCATCCTTGCCAATATTTCTTTTGTCTTTTTTTTTTTTTTTTGAGACAAGGTCTTACTTTGTTGCCCCAGCTAGAGTATAGTGATATCTTCATAGCTTACTGCAACCTCATACTCCCGGACATAAGTGATTGTTCTGCCTTAGCCTCCCAAGTAGCTGTGACTACAGGTCAGCACCACCAGGCTTAAATAATAATAATTCATAATAATAACTATTATTATTATTACTACTTTATAGAGACAGGGTCTCACTCACTCTTGCTCAAACTGGTCTTGAACTCTTGGTCTCAAGTGATACTCCCTTTCTGGCTTCCTAAAGGATTACAGCCATGAGATACTCACCTGACCTTGTCTTTTTAATAATAACCATTCTACCAGAGAAAGATGATGTCTCACTGGGTCTTGATTCATATTTCTATGATGATTAGTAATGTTAAGCATCTTTTCACATATGCACTTATATATCATCTTTTGAGAAATGTCCATCTGCATTCTTTGCCCACATATTTTAATGGGTTTTGTTGATGTTGAGTTGTTTGAGTGCCTTGTATATTCTGGATATTGGTCTCCTGGAAGGGTAAGCCTTTTTTTTTCCTCATTTTTTTTTTATTGTTTGGAATTCATCAAGGGTACAAAGAATTAGGTTATACTGATTGCATTTGTCAGATAAAGTCCCTCTTATAATTGTGTTCTGCCAAGAAGTGTGCCATACTCTGTGACCTCCCCACCCCCTCCCCTCTCCCCACTTACTCATTTCCCTACCCCCCATTATATTGGCTCATCTGTTGCTTTCATATTAGAATAGAATACATTGAGTTTTTACTTCTCCATTCTTGTGATGCTTTACTAAGAATAATGTGGTCTGCCCCCATCTAGGTTAAGACAGAAGATCTAAAGTCTCCATCTTTTTTAGTGACTGAATAGTATTCCATGGTATACATATACCACAGCTGGTTAATCCATTCCTTGGCTTGTGGGCATTTAGGCTATTTCCACATTTTGGTGATTGTAAATTGAACTGTGATTGTTGATACAGTGTAAACGTTTGCCCCCTTCAAAACTCTGTTGAAATTGAATTGCCATTGTGATAGCATTAAGAGATGGGTGATGAAGCCACAAAGGCTCTACCATCGTGGGTAGAATTGGTGCTAACATGAAAGAGTGAGTTTGGCATCTCTCACTTATCTCTTTTTCTCTACTGTCATGTTCTTCCCCTCCAGAGGATACAGCATTCAAAGCACCATATTAGAAGCAGAGACTAGGCCCTTACCAGACACAAAATCAGCTAGCATTTTCATCTTGAACTTTCAATCTCTACAACTGTAAGAAATAAATTTCTGTTTTTTATAAATTATCCAGTCTCAAGTATTCCGTTACAACAGCAAAAATGGACTAAGATAATGGTGTTCCATGAAAACTTGACTTATTTATCATATGAGTGGCTTATGCATCATTGTGACTCTTACCCATGGCATCACTGAAATAAGTTTTGAAATTTGGGATGATACAG
Source organism: Galagoides demidoff (assembly GCA_963574575.1). Classification (NCBI taxonomy): domain Eukaryota; kingdom Metazoa; phylum Chordata; class Mammalia; order Primates; family Galagidae; genus Galagoides; species Galagoides demidoff. The sequence continues at coordinate 12,887 of CAUYQV010085193.1, read as the reverse complement.
CTCTTAGAATAGGAAATTCTATTAATGTACATTCTCATTGCTTAATGATAAAAGATTACTTTCTTTGATTACAGTCTTAGTGACTTCAAATTTCTTATTTATGTTTATGTGTCTCTGCTCTAGTTTTGTATTACAGCGCTTGATGATTAAGAGTCTTCATCTCATCTCCTTTATGAATTTATGATTATCCACCACTCCACTCTCTCAGTCCTATTTTTCTTGATTAAATAGAGTTGATCTTATTAATTAGCCTTTGTTAGAAGCCTCCTTTTTGGTCAACTTAGATATATTCTCTATGCCTACTTCAACCAATTTATGATTATCCCTGCACCCAGAAATAAATGGATGTTTTCTATTTTTGCTCCTTGGCTCAAAATCTGTGTGTGGGTAGAGAAATATTTCTGAATATGAGCAAGAGGGAGAGATGCTATAGTATTGGGGAGCTGAATTTTTGTCAGTATTTGAAAAATGCTGGTTCCTTTAGAAAATACAAAACATTGAGAAGAATTGCTTTTGCATTTTTTGCTGCTTTGCTGAAATATATACAATTTTATTGAAATTATTCAAATACTCTTAAAAATGTCTCGCTATATACATTTAATTTTCACTCATGTATTTGGGATTGTGTATACATTTGTATTCATGACAAATTCAGGAGGATTTGCACGACTGCACCACATGGGAAGCCAGTCATTCAATGGGAGGCATTACTTCCTGTGATTCCATAATAGCAAATGCTGAGGAGATGAGGTAAGAATATGCAAAGGAATACTTTTGAACTTTACCACAGACATGCCTGCAAAATAAAACATAATAGGGCAGATGCCCTTTGATAATTCTTTGAGATTTGAAACTTATGTAGACTTTGTTTAAAGCTTTTAAGTGAACATATAAAGAAATGAAATTAGGAAGTAAAAAAAGTTCATTAATGGAAGTGGTAGGAAAAAAATGTTAAAGTCTTTCTGCATTTTTAAATTGCCCTTGATTAATAAATATTCCTGAGATATCTCCATTTACCACTGCAGTTTTCAAGGGTGAGTATGTAAGGAAGATTCCCTGGTACATTTACCTGTAGCAGTATAGCTCCTATGAATAGGTGTCTTCTCACCAAATGGACAAAATAATAAATTGACCTAATGTTTAAATTTGGAACCATTTTTTTATCAATAGGAAAAAAGATTGAAGAAATGAAAATTCCTTTGATGCTCTTAAGATCTTGCCAGTCTTTTCTCCTGTCTCCTCACATTCAGGCCTCTCACCTGTAGACATAATCACTCTCTCCAAATTTGATTCTACTTTCTTTTCTCTTTCCCCATTCTCTAATTTTTTGTTTTCCGAACTATAGCTTATAAGAGTAATACTTAGTCACACATTTTTAAAATTTCTTTTCTATGCTCAACAAACAAGTTGTACCAAGGGACAAGAATCTTGTGAGACTTCCTGGGAGAAAAGCTCAGAATTCTAAATAAGGCTCTGATTCATTAAATGGCAGAGCCTTAACTTACTGAAAAACTAGATATATCATTTTAGTTATGGTACTATTGAGACTAATGTCAGAGAATATAGATTTTTTTTAATTGTAAGAGGTCCTAGATACCAAACAAGCACTGTATTATAGACTTTCGGAGTGGGAAAGGACCTTGAATGTCATCTAGTTTTTGCTACCCAATTGATATTTGAATTCTTCTATAACTTTCCTGCTAAAGAGTTATAAAGCTCCTGCTTAAACACTATTAGTGATAGGTAACTTACTACCTCTTGAAGCTATCTATAATTTCTTTGTATCATCTTTGCTTATCCTTGTAAAATTCTACTTGCATTCATTCAAAATATATTCTGTGGATTCCATCTATTATTATTCAAAGTCCTGCTCTCTGGAGGATACACAGAACATTGTGTTCTATCATCTTCATGATAGCCCTTTACTATTTGAAGATAACTTTTATTTTTTCTTGAGTTTCCTCTTCTAGAGGCTCTGTTTCTTGTATGACATTGTTTTGTGTCTCTTTACCATACTTGTGATCATCTCCTGTTAAAAGCAAGAGACTTGATATTTTGTTGTCTATAAAGAGGAAGGTGAAGATATCATCCAAAATGAAAAGGTTAATAAAAGAAATGCGAGTATGTTATGCATAGTTATACCTAAAAATAAAAATGTGACTAACAAGTATTTTTTTGGGAGGGGGGCAGGGATAGTGGTACTAGGTAAATAGGAAGAAAGTGGGAAGTAGAATGAACTAATTATATATTGACAGAAAGCTAAAATATTATCTTAGTTTATAAATCAAGAAATATGGATAAGCATAATATTTTGAGTTATGCCATTTAGTAGCAGGAAACCCGCAACAAGAAATGGTTAAAAGTAGTTACAGCTCTAAACCTGGAGCTACTGGTTGGATGACATTTTTTTTTCTTTTACACCCTTCTGTATTGTTTGAATCTTTATTACATTAGACATATATAGTTCTGAAGTTGTGCAATGCCTTATATGTAATTCAGAAATTAAAAATAACTTTGAAAAATAAAAGCTTTTTAAATGCCATTTGGCCATTAAACCTAATATAACCTAATTCTTTGTCAGCAAAGTCTGAACTGATATAAAGCTGTAAATATAGTTTTTATGATTGCAATGTATTATATATATTTAGTTAAGAAATATTAGCATTTTGTTTGGAGTTATTGTCTAGATGCCACTGGATGTGCTATATAATATATAGTGTATGACACTGTATTAGTGTTTTTTTTTAAAGCTAGAGAATCATTTTTTCACCCTGGGTAGAATGCCATGGTGTCTTAGCTCACAGCAACCTCAAACTCTTGGACTTAAGTGAGTCTCTTGCCTCAGCCTCCCAAGTAGCTGGAACTACAGGTGCCCGCCACAGTGCCTGGCTACTTTTTTGAAATGATGTCTCACTCTGGCCCAGGCCGGTCTTGAACCCATGAGCTCAGGCAATCCACTTGCCTTGGCCTCCCAGAGTGCTAGGATTACAGGCATGAGCCACTGCGCTCAGCCTCTATTTGCTTATTAAACCTTGAAAAAAGTGAAGTTTTGAATGCTACCCATCCTTGAGTGTACTAGATATGGTATTATGAGCCTGTAGTACTTAATAATAATAAAAAAGAATGGTAGAGCTTAAAAACTGTACATAATGTTTTCACATATTTTGAACACAGCAGAACCAAGATAATCTTCTCCCCTAGTGTTGATTTCATACTTTTATTAATACAGCCTAAGAGTGGTCACGTTAGTTGTTTTGGTGTTTGCACTACTTTTACTGTATCATTCTGAACTTACTCTCTATTAAATCTTGAAGGCTCCTTTATACGAATCACTGTTGCTAAGCTATATTCTGAAGAATAATGTAGAAGATGAATGAATATTCACTACAAGTTTGTTATAAATAACACGCTCCTGGGTGCATTTAAAATATTACTCAATATACCATGTTATGGTTTCCAGACAAGTTTTTTTTTTTTCAGTTTTTGGCCAGGGCTGGGTTTGAACCCACCACCTCTGGCATATGGGGCCTGCCCCCTACTTCTTTGAGCCACAGGCACCACTCTCAGACAAGTTTTTAATAACATGGTTACTATATTGTTACTCCCTTAATTTAGTGTTAACACATTATACATAATGCACTATCAACTTAAATATACTGTTTCATATTAAAATCTCACACTTACTAGGGATGTGACCTTGGGGAAGTCATCTTAGTATGTACTAAATTGATTTCAGCTTTTATCATTATTATTGGAGTTGGGGGATACATCTATAGAATGGACTTCATAATAATGAGCATACCACAAAGAGCTGCTATACTCTGTTGGCCCAGAATAGATGCACAGTAAAGGTGATATTACTATTAAGATAAATAATAATTACAAAAAGCAGTGGTTCCCAACTTATTTTGCACATTCGTATCATATGGAGAAATTTGTAATTCCTGATGCCCAGGTTATACTGCATATGAATTAAATAAGAATATCTGGAAGAACTGAAAGGTGTAAATGATAGCACCTACAGAAAAAGATGCAAAAGAGATATTCAGGCCAGGTGTATTGAAAGGGTAGGGTGACCCACCTGGGCAGTGCAAAGATGGCCTCTGTGCAGGGGAGGTGGTCGGGGGCCAGTTAGAAACCACTTTTATATGGGGCTGTAGGAAGTGGGCACGTTCCACAGGTTGCCTATCAGGTTAGGATCTTTCAAAGTGAACTTGTGGGGGATAAAGCTAGCCAGGTCCTTTGTTTTTAGGAGGAAAGGAGGAAGAGGGGAAATGGTTTGTGTGGGGCTATGTTAGCCCCCCCCACCCCCCCAATAGGAAGCAAGTGATTCCAATGTACATAAAAGTTCTGGAACCACCAACCTAAACTAAGAAATCTTTATAGTTGCAACTGTAAGATAGATATATTGTTGGCATATTTAAAAAATCCCATGACGAATTTACTTGACAGAGTTACTAGGCTGTCTTTATAGTTTTTCCCTGTTTCAGCATAGCAAGGTTTTTATTTATTTTGTAATTACCTAAAATTTTTGGAAATATGACTGACTCTAGGAAGCTGAAACTTGCAAAAATTAGTGAGCCTATTTTTATTGTAAGTGGGCCTAATATTACAGACATATATTTATCTTTTTAAAGGAACAATGGAAACTTTAAAACATTAGTTGCTTTAACTATTGCTCACTTAACTCCATATCAAGACGCTTCAATATTCTAGCCTTTTTCTGTTGGACTTACTACTATATATATATATGGCCCTCTTAAAATGCAGTACCCTGAACTGAAGTCAGTATTTCATCATAGCTTACACTAGATATTTGAAATGTTATTATGTAACCAAAAATCACTTTAAACTTTGATAATCATATCTCATTATTGATTCTATGTTGATTTCAACCAAAATAACTAGGTTTCTTTCAGATGCTCTGATATTATTCCATGTCTTTTTCATCTTACACAATTTTATGTAATTTTAGGAATTTACATCTATGTTAAATATACTTTTGATCATTGTTGTTGCTGGTTAAAAGTTTTTGAGAGCTGGTTCTGTTATTCAGATTTTATAACTATATTTTTAAGCAAAAATATAATTAGAGTAAACTGATATGGACAGTGATTATGGATCAGTAAGAAAAATTAAATTATTTCTAGTAAGTTTTTGTTCTTGGATATATTATCTTTAAGCATTGAATTGTGGGTACTGTTTACACTTTGGGTTTAATGACAAGACATAATAAGGGGAAATATGTGCTGAAATTTTAAAATTTCTTCATTGAACAAATATATATTCAGAGTCTGCTGTTTGAGAGAACCATGCTGGGTTTAAGGGATATACAGAGTAGTAAAATAAGTTATATTTGCCTTAAGGACCTCTGTTTTTAGTGAGGAGAAAAGGCAGTATAACAAGTGCCATGATGGAAACAAGCACAGAGTGGTTTGAGGGTACAAGGAGGGATACTGAGTCCATCTTGGAAGTTCAAGTACGGCTTCCTAGAGGACACAAATCTTAATAATAGGTAGATAACAGCCAGGTGAAGAAACACAAAGAAAAGAAAAGAATGAATCAAGATAATGCATTTAATTTATGTAAGAAGTCTTCCCCACTCCCTTCAAGGAAAGAGAATGCTAAATTAAGTACACCTCCCCCCCCCAAAATTAATTAAGTTTGAAAATAAGAAAGGAGAATACACTCATTGCTTGGTATCTCTTGGGGATAGGTTCCAGGACTTCTTCCCCATAGACACCAAAATCCAAGGATGCTCAAGTCCCCAAAATAAAATGGTATAGTATTTGTGTATACCCTGTACACAACCTCCCACATACTTTAAATCATCTCAGATTACTTATAATACCTAATATAATGCTTATGCATTACTTCATTCATGTGGATTCAATGCAGTACTCAGTGTGTGGCAAATTCAAGTTTTTATTTTTAGAACTTTGTGGATTTTTTTCCTAAATATTTTTGATCTGTTGGAAACAAAATATCTACCAGCCAGCAATTAGTAGAGCCTAATGGCTGTATATTAATGCCAACTGAAGTAAGTGGATTAATAGAAATAAACAAAAGATATAAATATAGCCCTCCTAAAACCACTATCCTTCCAGAGTGACAGTGTAGACCTTCTGAGAACAGCATCAAAGGCTTTACTCTGCAGGGGAATTCATTAAAGTGGTCTAGCAAAGTCACTAAAGAAACAAAGAATAAAATGACAACAAAAATAAGCCTCAAAGGGGAGAGGGGAAATCAGTATCCAGAGTTGCTAGAATATATTACCTAAAATATATAGTTTCAACAACAACAAAAAAATAAGACATGCAGAGAAAACAGAAGGTACAACTCATATACAAAAAAGGCAGGTTGGGCGGGGAGGCTTACCTCTATAATCCCAGCACTTTGGGAGGATGAGGATCACTTGAGGCCAGGAGTCTGAGACCAGCCTGGGCAATATAGACCTCATCTTTACAGAAAAACAAATAAACAAACAAAGAAAACCCAGATATTCCTTCTGAAAGGAACTAGATATCAGATTAAACAGACAAAATATACAGTGAATAAAATCATTAAATAATTAAAGGTTACATTAGACAATTCTCACTAAATGCAAAAGAAGTCAGTAAGAAGGAATAGACATATAGACAGAAAACAGCCCTCGAGACATAGAGAAAATAAAAGTAACATGGCAGACGTAATTGGAAATAAACTGATAATGACATCAAATGTGAATGGATCGAATAATCCAACCAAAAGGTAAAGATTGTCAAGTTGAGTTAAAAAAAAAAGAGCAAGAGCCAACTATATTGTCTACGCAGAAAACTTTAGACTCAAAGATACAAATGAGTTGAAAGGAAAAGTATGAAAAAAAGTTGTATCATACGACCATAATTAAGGTGTAGGCAAACTAATTTCACAGCAAATAGACTTTAAAACAAAAAAAAGTCACTAGAGATAAAAGGAACATTTATAAGTTCAGTATATTTAAATAAATGCACAGTAAACAACAAGAACACAAAGTAGATGAAGCAAAAATTGACAGAATTAAAGGGAGAAATAAATAATTCAACAATAATAATTGAAGACTTGAATACTTTACTTTCAGTAATAGAACATCTAGGCAAGAAGTCAATAAAAAAAAGAAAAACTTGAATGTTCTATACCAATTAGACCTAAAAACATCTGTACAACATTCTAACCAATAGCAGATTACAAATTCTTTTTTTTTTTTTTTTGTCGAGACAGAGTCCCACCCTGTGCCCCTGAGCAGAGTGCAGCAGCTTGGTAGTTCACTGCAACCTCCGACTCCTGGCTTGTGGGCATCCCGCTGCCTCAGCCTCCGGAAGCCGCTGGGATTACAGGCGCTCGCCGCGGCGCCTGGCTGGGTTTTTCCATTTTTTTCATGAGTCGGGGTCTCACTTTCACTCAGTCGAGTCTCCAACTCCTGAGCTCCAGCGATTCTCCCTCCTCAGCCTCCCACAGTGCTGGGATTACAGGCGTGAGCCACCGCGCCCGGCAGATTACAAATTCTTAAGTGCACATGCAGTAGTCTCCAGTATAGAATGTAGGCTAGGCCATAAAACAAGCCTCAATAAAATTAAAAGAATTTAAATCATACAAATATTTCCCCCAACAATAATGGAATAAAATTAAAAATTAATAACTGAAAGTAACAACTGAAATAAATTGGGGAAATTCACATGGGCTATTAGAAAATTCTTTGAAATAAATGGAAATGAAGAGAAAACATGGCAAATGTTATGGGATAAAACTAAAACAGTGCTCAGAGAGATAACATCTATATTAAAAAAGAAGAAACAAGTCAGTAACTTAGTCTTCCAACTTAAGACACTGGGAAAAGAAGAAATAAAAAACTAAACCCAAAGAAGACAAAAGGAAGGAAAATGTAAGGATGAGACTGGAAATTAATGAAATAGAGAATAGAAAAAAGATGAAAGCAATGAAACTAATAGTTTTTTTCTTTGAAAAGACCAGGGGGATTAATAAACCTTTACTTAGAATGGCCAAGAAAAAGAGATTCAAATTATGAAAATGTAGAATGAAAGAGGGGACACTATGAACAACTACATGCCAACCAATTAGATCATCTAGATGAAAAGGAAAAATGCCTACAAAGACATAATAGAAAACCAAATAGACCTATAACAAATAAAAAGACTACATTGGATAGAGGACCATACATTTTATTAAACATTTTATAGAAACAGGTTTTGGATTCATTAATCTTCTCAATTGATTTTGAATCTTGAATTTCTGCTCTGATTTTAATTATTTCCTTTCTTCTGCTTATTTCTTCACTTTCATTTCTAGTTTCCTAATGTGGAAGCTCATGTGATTGATTCTTGATATCTTTTTATAACATATGCAGTCAAGGCTATAAATTTCCCTCTAAGGACTGTTTTTGCTGCATCCCACAAATGTTAATAAGCTGTGATTCTTCCTACTTTGTTCTTTTTAAAATTTCTTTTAGCTATTCTAGTTATTTTAAATTTTCAAATAAGTTTTAGAATGTCCTTGTCTGTATCTCCAATTCTTGATGGAATTTTGATTATAATTGCATAATATCTGTTTATCAATCAGGAGAAAATTAACATCCCTATTCTGTTGAGTCTTCCAATCCATAAACTAAGTGTAATTCTACATTTATTTACATATTCTTTTATTTCTTTCATCAGCATTGTGTATTTTTCAGAATATAAGTCTTGCATATATTTTCTTTGTTAATGCCTATATATTTCTCATTTTTAAGCCACTGTAAACAATATTGTATTTTAATTTTGGTATCCACATGTTTATCACTAGTATATAAAAATAATTCTTTTTTGTATATTGACCTTGTTATATTCCACACCCTTACTGAACTCATTTATTAATTCTAGGTATATTTTCAAAATAAATTCATTAGGGTTTTCTATGCAAAAAGGCTTGACATCCGAAAATAGGGAAGTTCTATTTCACCTTTTCTTATCTACATGACTTTCTATCTCTTGGCTGGTTGCACATCTAGGATATCTAGCACTATGCTGAATAAAAGTGATGAGAATAGATGGATTTCCCTTGTTCCCATGTAAGGAGAAAAGTGTTTCATCATTCACCATTAAGTATAATGTTAGCTCTAGGTTTTTCATAGTTGCTCTTTATCAAATTGAGGACGTTCCCCTATATTTCCCCATATTCTTATTTTCCAAAAGTTTTTTCATTATTACTAAGTATTGAATATTGTTAAATTAATGCATTTTCTTCATTGATTGATGTGATAATTTGATTAATTTTTCTTTAAATTCTAATTTGATTAGATTGATTGATTTTTTTAAAACATTGAACTAGCCTTGTCTCACTGGTTGCATCATTTGTGCCTGATGAGAAATCTGATGTCATTTAAATTGTTTATTTCTTATAGGTAACGTATCATTTTTTTCTGTCTGCATTCCAGATATTTCTTTGCTTCGTTTTCAAAAGTTTTATATGATCTGTCTTGGCATGTATTTTTTTCCTGGGGGCCATTATCCTGATTGTTGGTTGCTCGATTTCTTAAATCTACAGGTTTATTCCTCTTGCCAAATTTGTCATGTTTTCAGCCATTTTTGAGCACTTTTTAAAGCCTCTACTCTCCTCGCTAGACTATGATTAACAGCAATGTTAGGTCTTTTTAGAATCCTTCATAAGTTCCTAGGTCTCTGATCATTTTTTCTTCAGTCTACTTTAACTTTGTTGTTTAGATTGATTTATATTGTTCTAGCTTTGAATTTTCTCATTCTTTCCTTTGTCCTTCTATTTTTCTGTTAAGCTCATCCACTGAGGCTTTTAGTTGAGTCATTGTATTTCCGTATCTAAAATTTCCACTTGATTCTCCATGTTTTTATTTTATCTACAAATATTTTCTATTCCTTTGCAGAGACTTTTGATTTTTTGCTTTATTTTATACATATTTGAAATTATTCAGTAAATAGTTTTTATTGTAGCTGTTTTAAAATTATTGATGGATGATTCTAACATTTCTGTCATTTCAGTGTTGACATCAATTTTCTTTTTAAATTTATGTCAATATTCCTGATTCTTGGTATAACGAGTATTGTTTTATTAAAATATGGATAATTTGGGTATTATGTATTGAGATCCCAATGTTATTCATAATTTGTTTAGTTGCTTTTGTTGGGTTTTTGTTACTCCACTCTGGCATGGGACAAGTGGGTACCACCTTGTTACTGTCAGGTGCAGAAGCAGAAGTCCATTTTCCCCACTAGGTTTCTGGTGACATATGAGAAAAAGTTCTCATCACTGAAGGGAAGGAGTGAGCATTCCACCTTTCTACATGACTTCCACTGACATGGCTATATGTGTGTGACCTTGTTAAAGTTTGAAAATGACGATATTCTTTTTTTTTTAAGTTTTAATTTTGATGAAGTTCAATTTATTCATTTTTTTCTTTTGTGCTTTTTTTTTTTTTTTTGCAGTTTTTGGCCAGGTCTGGGTTTGAACCCACCACCTCTGGCATATGGAGCCGGCGCCCTACCCAAATGACGATATTCTTGACTTCCACTAGTTTCTCTTCTGACGCTACCTCTGTGAGGAGAGGGAGGGCTACTTCATTACTGTTTAACGAGGGTGGAAATCGAAACTCTTTACTTGGAGTAGATTCATTACTCATGGCAGGGATGATACTTTGGGTTCCCTATGTGACTGTAAGTGATATCACTCCAACATGGTGGCATCTTGTTACATCCTAGCAAGAATGGAAATCTAGAGTCAGAGAGTCCAGCCCTAGAGAACTGTGGCTGCTCAGGGACCAGCACTGTCACTGCTACCTCTTCATCACCATTACTAGTCCATGGAGGGAGAAGGAAAGCTGGGTACCTCTCACCCCCAGGGGACAAGTGCTATTGCTGATCTACTCCTCCTCCTATAAGTCCTCAGGGTAGGTAACCTCCTTGGCTTAGTGTCCTTACTTCTGCTAGGGCTGCTGCTGCTGTGGGATCAAGGTGGGAGAAAGCCACTACAGCCCCCTGTGTTCACTGCTACTGCTACTATTGTTGCTGCTATAGGACCCAAGCAAGAGAAAATCCCCATGTCCCCAGGCTCTGATGCTCCTGCCCTGCTATACCCTACCCTCTCCTTATCTTTCAGCAATGGCCTGGAGACCAGCCCACACTTCCACACAAACATCCCCTTGGACTGTTACAATCACAGGGGAATGAGGATACACAGAAGAAAAGCAGTGTTCCTGAAGTTCTGAACTGTATAGTGTGCTGCCTCAAGAGGACTGAAAATGGCATAAATGCTTCTTCTTTTTTTTTTTTTTTTTTTGAGACGGAGTCTCAAGCTATCCCCCTGGGTAAAATACCATGGCATCACAGCTTACAGCAACCTCCAACTCCTGGGCTCAAGCGAGTCTCCTGCCTCAGCCTCCCAAGTAGCTGGGACCACAGGTGCCCACCACAATGCCCGGCCATTTTTTGGCTGCAGCCATCATTGTTGTTTGGCGGCCCGGGCTGGGGATTCGAACCCGCCACCTTAGGTGTATGTGGCTGGTGCCTTAGCCGCTTGAGCCACAGGTGCCGAGCCTGCTTCTTAGGACATAGGAGGGTAAACAGTGTACTCTCCTAAACCAGAGACTGCATGGCTCAAGATTCCAAGTTGTCAGCAGCCCTTCCAGTGAAGTTGTGACTGTAGAGAAGAAATCATATGATTGGAGAGTGTCCCCATCTGAGAGCAGAGGCAGTATGAGTAAGAGTCAAAGAAGGAAAAGTGACATGGGGACCTCTACTCCTCCAGTGACCCAATTCTGCAGACATAGCCCCCTCCATTCCTAAGCATGAGCGTTTGGAGCAGTCATTTCTAGCCAGGGAATCTTAGCCTCTGAGTCTCTATACCACTGGATCCATAGCCAGTGATCTCTAGCACCCACTAACACCACATCTGACTTAAAGGACAAGAGTTCATGGAGTTTGGGGCTCAATCCTTTCTCTCTAAAAAGCTACAGCAAGTACTTTTGAGTGCCCTATGTACAAAAGCTACCACCATCTCTGAGGGAAGATGGGGCTAGTAGTCCTTTCCCTGAGCTGCCTGTTGTTTCTTCTGGGAGGAGACTACTACTCTCCCTGGAGGCAGGTTCCTAGCGCAAGAACATGATCCCTGCCATATTTTTTTTTCACAGCCCACAGCCAGTCCAGTGGCCCTGCACACAGTAGTTTGAGCAGCCTATGCCACCTCTGCTACAACTAGACAAGTATGATAGTGGCAATCTTGAAGCTTTTGGGCCCCAGAAAGACACAGACCACTATCATTTTCAAGAGAGGGGAAGATGTGAGCAACTTGTGCATCCCACAGTTGTCTGCCTCTTGTAATTTGGCAAAGAGAGGGACACCATTTCTATCATAGGCTCACAGTTCATCCACCCTTCTCCTGCCTGAGAATTCTTCTGAAGCAGCAGAGTTCTCATCGGGGAAGGACAGGTAAACAGCAAAGCTATCTGTATTAGCTGAGGGAAGAGATTTCAGATGAGAAGGAACCAGCATAAGAATTCTGGCAATATGGAAAGACAAGTTCCTTCAATACCCTTGAAGTATCACAGAAGATCTCCAGTAATGGACTACAAACTAAAGCAAATTTTTGAAATGTCAGATTTTTATTTCAAAATTTGGATTGCAAAGAAGCACATTTTCCAGTTCCATCCATGTAAACATGAAGGAGGTAAAGTCTCTATTTTTCTTTAGGGAAGCATAGTATTCCATGGTGTACATATACCACAATTTATTGATCCAAAAGTGTCTCAGGAATGGAAGAAAAAGTATCCAATGTACACAGCCCTTTTATGAAACAAATCTATAGCTCTTAAGCAAAAGATACAACTTAATTCTAGCCCAAAAATATGG
>CAUYQV010085191.1:0-15915 GCA_963574575.1 Galagoides demidoff | reverse complement strand
GATTAGAAACTATAGAGAAGGTAAACACATTTGCTCCTATAAAGTATACATGGGAACTAACTTGAACATACAATAGAGGATTAGTTAAGAGACTACATACTGAGAGTCAACCAATATTTTTCATTGATATGTGTGATTTGTTTCCACCTAGTGGAGATACCCCTCAGTGCAACATTCCTCAGGGGATAGGAGAAGGAATGGGGTTCTATATAGCATCTATATAGCATTTGGATGTAGCACTCCCAGCACAGAAAAAGGACTAGGGGTTTTACAGCATTATGCTTGGCAAGGGTAGGGAAGAGTGAGGTGATAAAGGGAATTCATAGCACTGTAGTAAATAGGGATGTGAAACAAGAGCTCCTTGGAAGAATGCTGATCCATTTATTTCTTTTACCCAGGGGAGATAGAAAATGTATTTACCAATATAATTAGGATCTTCCTGAGACATGTAATCCTGTCATTCTCAAATTACTTAAGGCGCCAGGGTGGAGCAGGATGGGAAGTGGGGCTAACGTGGGGATTAAGACTAAGATGTTGGCTGGGCATTGTGGCGGGTGCCTGTGGTCCCAGCTGCTTGGGAGGCGGAGGCAGGAGACTCACTTGAGCCCAGGAGTTGGAGGTTGCTATGAGCTGTGATGCCATGGCACTCTACCCAGGGGGATAGCTTGAGGCTCCATCTCAAAAAATAAAATAAAATAAAACCACAATGAGTTATCACCTTATTTCTGTCATAATGCCTTTTATTAAAAAGGATAAAAACAATAGATGTTGATGTGGATGCAGAGAGAAAGGATTGCTCATACACAGTTGATGGAAATACAAACTAGTACGACATCTATGGAAAACAGTCTAGAGATTCCTTAAAGAACTAAAAGTAGACCTACCTTACTAGGTAGGTAATGTCAATACCAAAGGTCTGTCAATACTAGACCTGCCTAGCTGTGCCGTTACTGGGTATCTATCCCAAAGAAAAGAAATCATTTTACCAAAAATATGCCTGCACTTAAATGTTTACTGTACCACAATTCACAATAGCCAAGATGTGAACGTATGTGTCACATCAACGTATGTGTCCATCAATTAAAGAGTGGATTAACAAAATGTAGTGTGTGTGTGCGTGTGTGTGTGTGTGTGTGTGTATACCATAGATTACTACTCATGCACAAAAAGAAATGAATGAATGTCTTTTGCAGCAATTTGGATGGAACTAGAGCCCATTGCCCTAAGTGAAGTATCTCAAGAATGAAAAAGGAAACATTACGTGGTCTCTCTAATAAGGTGGAACTAACTAATGGGCATACATGGGTACAAAGGGAGGTAAAAGTCACTGGAAATCAAGATTACGAGGAGGGGGAGAGTTATAGGAACAAAAACCTATCTAGCAGGTACCATAAACACTAATCAGGTGATGGGCACACTATTAACCCTGACTCAAGCATTAGAAAAATCTATCCATGTAGCAAATGTGTTTGTAACCCCTTAATGTTTTGAAATAAATTCTACCCTTTGTGTAAGAAAGGAGGGAAATAAGACCAAATATACACCTGCAAAGATAAACATCATGAGGATAAGGAAGAGAACATTAAAAACGATTACCTATGGCAGAAAGAAGGTGGGATGAGGGGAGAAAGGAAGACTTCCCATCTGGATTTGATTTCTGAGTCATCACCTATCGAATAATATCATGTCATTAAAGCCTCAACTGCTATGTAGATCACTACAGAAGTTTTGAGACAGACTGTGTGAGGGTCTATTATTTCTCTTTTATGACACACAGTTGATGGTGTCCTTTCCGACTCACCTATGCAAGTTTCAACTTACTCAGCTTATTAGGGTTACTGGGGGGGCTTCATTTGTTTCTGTCCATATGGATTTTACATTTCTTGATTTTTGTGTAGCTCAAAACTTTTGTAATGACCCATGCAGACTGGAAAGTCAAACAAAACAAGTAGACTTGGTTGTATATTGAATCATTAGGGTAACTCTACGGAGGAAAAATGTATTTTAAGTAAATGGAAAACAAAGTACCTGGATTGCACATTCTTAATGGGATACATCCTAAGGACAAAAAAACTGACAAAAAAGCTTTTTTTTCAGTAATAGAATTGGCATTGCTTATTAAAAGTATTTTCTTTATAAGATAAAATATAAGGAGAAAGAGACAAGTTTATGAAATTTTAAAAATTAAGTAAAAAGCACTAATGCTAAAATCAAATTGAAAATATCAATATGAACTCCTGTTTTTGAAAAATATTTATTTTCTAACTCTGTTCATGGAGCTATCCAAGATACAATGTCACTGCATTAGCAATTAGCACTCTCAGAACTGGGATTTTGACTGGCTTGGTCCACTTGTGTTGCTATATAACAAAACATCTGAGGACGAGTGATTAAAAAGAACAGAAATTTATTTTCCGACAGTTGTAGAGGCTGGGAGATCTAAGATCAGGGTGTTGGCAGCTCAGTTTTCTGGGGAAGGTTGCTCTCTGCATTCAAGATGATGCCTTGAATCATTGGAAGGGATGGAAAGGTAAGAGGGGGAGGAATGATTTATCCTTACACGGCAGAAGAGCGGCAGAGAGAGAATCTACTCCTCAAATCCTTTTCCAAGGGCCCTAATCCATCCTTGAGGGCTCAGCTTTCATGACTTAATCACCTCTTAAAGTCCACACCTCTTAATACTACTCCATTGGTGATTAAGTTTCAACATGGGAATTTTTGAGAGATCACTGTCACTCAAACCATAGTATTCATACCGTTCCCCACAAGGGATCTTGTTCCCAAAGCAAGCAAAGAAACTTACAGAGATTAATAGATTCATGTCAAAAAGACTTAGAAGACAGTTAAAAGGTCTTCAACTGGTTACATTTATGATCATTTGAATAGTCACCCCTGCCTTATAATCATAATTTACTGAAATTCATGAATTGTTAAAAACCCACATTCATATGATACTAACCAAACAGAAATTCAAGAGCAAAAAGGACTTCATAGTCATTATTCAAAGTAGTTATTAAACTCTTTACTTTGAAAATTTCTGAGTAATGAGAAAGAATAACCCTTAATCCTGCTTTTCAGTGGGAACCATACATCCCAGGGCAACCAGATAGTGCTTGCTAATGAGGAATTCCCCATGGCACACATGAAATGACAGAAGGAGGAAGTGATTTTGTGACACTTAATTAAATTATTGATTCAGGCACAGAACTGGTGTTGACGTCACTAGATGAATGACTGGTGGAAAAATGAACATCTGTGTGGGGCCACAGTAACTCCGCAGAGAATATTTTCTGGTTGCAGTGGAGGGATCTGTTGTGCCCAAGTCACAAGGTCCCCCATAAATCACTCTGAGACTGCTCCAATGCAAAGGGCAAGAGGTGGTTTATTATCAGACTCGAGTCAGGGCTTCCTACTCTTCCCATTGCAGCAGGAGAGCAGAAAAGCCCCAATTCCAAAATGGAAGGGGGTTTTAAGGGGTACAGAAAGAAAGAAGGGAGGGGTAGTACTTGTCTTAAGCTGATTGGTCTGGGTAGATGCTGTACAAGGGGGCAAGTTATGGACGTGTGCACAGTGGGGCGAAGACAAAGAAAAGGAGGAGGGTTACACAACTTCTCTGGTATGCAGCTTCTCTAAGTATAGGCATGGGGAGTAAGCACAATGTCCTTGGTATGCAGGTGCAGCCTGATGCTCTGGGTATGGGCAGTTTAGGGAGTAATCAAAATAAAGTTAGTTTGGCCCTTACAGATCAAGATGTCATCCCATGGCCGGTGGTCTCTTGGTATCCCACTGTGGACACCCAGATATCGTGGGTCTACTGATGAGATGCAAAATGAAGTCCAGCACAGCATCTGTGATGTGGTCCACACAGAATCTAATGGAGCCTTTGTACATTTAAGTTTGAATTTACAGAAACAAGCTGTATGATGCCGCAGGGAAACAGTCAGATGAATCCAGAATCGGGGATATTTTCTTCATTGTGAACAATTCCCTTCAGCAAGATAGTGCCATGAAAATGTGACTGGCCCAATTAAAAGCAACTTAAAGAAATCGTAGTCAAATGTAATGTGTGGTCTCAAATTGGATCCAGTTTTGGACAAGCCATGTATGTATGATTTGAGGGACATGTAGGGTAATGTAAGTGTGGGCTGGCTATTAGATTAGACTAAAGGTTTTAAGGCAATGTTTTTAAAGTGAGCAAATGTTATTTTCAATACATATGAAAATGCCCTTAGTTTTAAATAAAGCAACAAATACACTCTCTAAATCAGTTGTTCTCAACCTTCCTAATGCCATGACCCTTTAATACAGTTCCTGTGGGTCGCAACCCACAGGCTGAGAACTGTTGTTCTAAATGATGCAACTGATAAGCTTATGGTTGAATGCTTTGATGTCCAGAAATTACTTTAAAATAATCTCACATAAAACTAAACATTTCAAAAGCTGCCAACACATTTTTTAGAGTTAATTATTTTCTACCTTTACTTATTGCTTTATACTACAAGGTTGCCATGTCCCTGGGGATTTTGAATGCTCAGCCTAAACCTAAAGTCAGTGCTACTTCAGCCAACAGTAACAACCCCTGCACCATGTGGATACATTTGTTTCCTGGGGCTGCCATAATAAAGCTCCACAAACTAGGTGGCCTTAAAGCAACATAAACTTATTCCCTCAGCGTTCTAAAGGCTAGAAGTTCAAGACCAAGGTGTCTGCTGGGTTGGTTCCTTCTGGGGGCTCTGGCAGAAAATCTTTGTCAGACCTCTCTGAGCTTCCTGTGGTTTGCTGACTGTGGTGTTCCTTGACTTGAAGAAACATCGCTCCAATCTCTGATTTCATTTTCAAAAATTTATTCTTTTTAATAAGGACAGTAGTTATGTTGGATCACAGCCATCCTCCTGGACCCCATTTTATTGTGATTACCTCTGGTTAAGACCTTCTCTCCCAGTGAAGTCACATTCTGAGGGATCTCTGGTTAAGACCCCATCTTCAAGTGAAGTCACATTGTGAGGTGCTAGGGGATTCGGACTTCAACATGTGAATTTTGAAAGACACGATTTAACCCATAACCATGGGGAAGAACCAAGTCGGTCTGTGCTGTCAAACTACAGTCCTGAGAAGCCTAAAGATTCACAGACCACACCAGCCTCAGCTGTCAGCGGGAAGAGGGGCCGGCAGGCAGGCCTCACCTTCCCAGCCTTTGACTAGAGAGATGCTGCATCCACCTACTTACAGTGACTCTCATGTGAGATTTCCTGAAAAGGGAAAAATGATGAGAAAACTGTGTTCTGTGTGAAGCACTAGCTTTGGCCTTTAGCCTTGTGCCTGCTCTGTGCAGGGACAGTGGCATCATACCAGCAAACAAGCACCAGCCATTTCCTGCCCCTCACCAGATCACTGCTTTTCTTCTCCCTTAAAATTCCAAGAATGACCATAAAGAATGTCCTGTTGTACAGTATCATTTTTCCTTTGCCTCCTGAAAGTGAACATGGTTTTCTGAAGAAATGTCCTGATTCCTAACAGTGGATTTTGTTCATGGGCATGGCATGGAATGAGATTCTCAAGCTTTAGTCTTTTTTTGTTTGTTTGTTTTAAGACAAAGTCTCACTCTATCACCCTGGATAGAGTGCCCTGGTGTCAGAGCTCATAGTAACTTCCAACTCCTGGGCTCAAGTGATCTTCTCGCTTGCCTCAGCCTCCCAAGTAGCTGGGACTACAGGTAGCTTGCCACAGGGCTTGGATAGTTTTTCTATTTTTAGTAGAGATGGCGTCTCACTCTTTCTCAGGCTGGTCTCTAATTCCTGAGCTCAGGCAATCCACCTGCTTCAGTCTCCCAGAGTGCTAGGATTACAGGTGTGAACCACTGTGCTGGGGCCAAGCTTCAGTCTTGTTAATTTCTGTATTTTGTATTAGGTACACTTTGGAAATGCCAAAAAATGCAAGGAGGAAAAAACTATACCACTATCCAATCATTATATTTTATTTGAAATTAGAAATTTTAACATAGTATGGCATATAAATGATGACTCTCATTATTTGTTATTAAAACCTATTCCACAAGAGGGCGCTAGATCAACATAGAAGAGGATGCCCTAGGCAAGGAAAGACATGTAAATTAGCTATAGTATATAATTTAACCTGATATAAATTTTAGTCATTGCTTTTTCTGAGCTGAGAATTGGCAATATTCACTAATTGAAGAGTTTTTTTCACATTCCATAATCTCTTCACATCTTAGAATCCAAAAGTTTATCTGAACAAGTTGCTCCAACACAAACACACACACACACACACACACACACACTCACACACACTCCCCAAAAGCCTGGTGAATACACACACTCCTCACTTGATCTGAATCAGCAATGGAGTCTCGTATTGTTTCTCTTACTCATGCAATGTGTTATATTAAGTAATTAGAAGCAGTTGTCAAAATAAATTAAATAAACTCTGTGGGCGATGCAGCTTGTCCTTACCAAGGTCTTTCACTTATGCGGTTGCTTAGTTTAAATCTGCAGTTGTGTGCTGTTATTAACACACAGTCCATGATGGCAGGCTGGTTCCTTCTAATTGTACATTTCCCCATCTCACAGAGTTATTTATAGACACACACCATCAGGCCAATTCAGCAGAATTTTTCAAGAATCAGAAGAAAGGTCCAGAAACATCCCTGCCCTCCCTTAAGATTTGCCCAACTCATAGATCCAAAGGATAAAGACTTGTATTTCTGTGTAGAGAAAACCCAGCAAGCTCTG
This sequence comes from Galagoides demidoff, assembly GCA_963574575.1. Lineage (NCBI taxonomy): Eukaryota > Metazoa > Chordata > Mammalia > Primates > Galagidae > Galagoides > Galagoides demidoff. The sequence continues at coordinate 9,166 of CAUYQV010085191.1, read as the reverse complement.
TTTAAAGTCCCAAGGAAAACAAATAATTCTAAATTTCATTCTACAGCCAAATCATTTGATAAATATCCAACCAATAACTCGGACATATATTTAGAGATTTTCCTAAGTCTCTCCTCATCCCCATCACACTGGATTAACATAAACACAGTGTGGGCTCAAGGGCTGAATGAGCTTGGCTTCAAATCTCAGACTCTGGAGGCTTTACTATTTGGCCTCTGAAATGGGATCAATATTCCTGACCTCTTCAGTGTATCTTGATGACATTTAAGACAAGACAATGCTTATGCATCATGCACATCAAATATTTACAAAGCTTTAGGCATGCCTCCCCTTTCCTTCTTCCATTCTCCCTTCCTGCTTTGCTCTGACTCTTCTCTTCTTTTTTCCTAAATTGTCTGATTTCAAGAAGTGTCAGGGTTCAAAGAGCAGTAAGCTTTACATGTTGCACTTACGACCACATTTACTGTTCGGCTGTTTTTATCTGTCAACCTGTCCCTGACCCTGACCCACATCACCCCCCCACACACACACACACAAATGCACTCTGTGGGGGCGCCCTGTGAGAAGGTCATGCAGTGTCTGATGCAGGCGAGTGCCCTAACCGTTCTGAGGAGTGTCCTTCCAAGGGCAGACTCCTTTCCGGTTAGAGTTCATTGCAGCTCTGCTGAGAACACAGTGACACACTATAATCCCCTGTTTTAGGCCAGGATTTTAGCGTCAGCATCATCCATTCCACTACAGGAAGACAGAGATTGTTTGAGGGCTCTACACAGCTCCCAGGATTGGTGGGATGGTTGCAGAATCAGGCCGCGCTTCCGAAAGCTATTGGGTCTGACACAGCAGGAAGCTGCCAACACAGACGCACCACCTCTGCCGTGGTCTCCATTAGGAAGACAGACGCCCCCACCCTGCCTTCCTCTGTGTGTAACTCAACGATGGATCAAAATCTGGTGTGAGAGCCTCTCAACAGCAGTAGAGCATTACATCTGGGATTCTACCTTTAAAACAGACTGGGAAAGATTTGTTTTACAGAACAGCAAGGTACCCGGGGATGATAATGGGGAGTTTTGAATGAACCAATCCAGAGAAGCTCTACATTCTGTTTTTGTATTTGGTTTATTTTTATATAATTATTACAGCTTCTGTATATTTTACTAAACAGAAGTCAAGATCACTTCTAATATTATTGGCGAAGAAGATGGAGTATGCAAGATGGTGATACAGGGTTCTGCTCAGGGCTGGACAGGGATCATCCCTGAAACCCTTGGCCATTTTCTGGGCAGGGGGTAGCTCAGAAATCAGACCTCCCCATCTCTAGACACAAACAGGCTGCCCTTTCCAGGCCACACCCTCTGGGTTCTAGCAAGGTTATAAACAAACCAGCCTGAAAGGCTCTGAGCATTCCCTCCTTGAGTAAGGAGCATACCCCCTAATACCTTGCCTGTGATGAAAACTGCAAGGACTATGTTCCTGTGCTAATTGTAGGATTATTTTCTGCCTGCAGACCTCTGGCCAATTGTGACGCACTTCCCCCTGCCTGCAGGATAGGAAAAGCCGCATCTAAACCTCTAGACTAAAGACCGGGGCGGGGGGTGTCTTCCCATCTGGATTCCCCCCTTCTACTGCCAGAGGTTCCATTACCCCTCTTGTGTTCACCCTCTTTTGCTCATTGTGCTTATCAGTCATTCTCCCTGTCAATAAACTCTATCCTGTCACATAGCCACATGGTCTGTGTTTTCATTCTTCTCTTAGTCAAGACCTTGAGACCAAGGACTTGGCTTAGAGAGAAATTCAGGCAACAATAGAATAAGGTGACCCTATATTTAGGGTCTATTTTAAAACTGTGTGTCTTGAATATTTCTGCAAATAACCAAACTCAATAACATCATATTATCTATTTTCTAAATCAGACTCTATATTGAATCTTGTATAGATTAAATATAGAATTTTAAACACTGAGGATAAGATTGGCCTCTGTTTTATTGTTTACAATGATCCTTTTTTCCCCAGGAGCATTTTTTTTTAACCCTTGAAAAACGGTGCTAAAAACTATAACCTCTGGACTTTAAACTATAGCCTGTTGAACTCTAAAATTCACCTGAAATGTCTCTTCATTTTAGAATAATTCAAAATATACTACAAGAAGAAACCTCATCAAATGAACAATTGCTACAGTTTTCTCACTGGGCTGATTGTTTACCAATTCCCCAGTTCCTACTTAAACTCTGCCTCCCCAATTATGTAGTTTATGTATGACCTTTTGCAAAACTCATGGAAGACATTACAAAATGAGAAATATTTTTGGCATACCCAGGAGGAAAATTAGAGTAGATTTGGGTACCTTTTGATGTGTTAAATAATTTCCCATATCTTTGTGTTCCAGATCTGACATTTAATTTCCATAATAATATCACAGATTGGAGATAATATTGGGTTTGCAGCACACAGTGAGCTTGAAAATTATTGCAGTGGCTCCAATTTCTACTCCTGAAACCCTTCCTTAACCCTTTTATTCTTTCTATTAAACAAATGTTTTAGAGTCTTCCAAATGCCTCAAAGCATTGTGCTGGTTCTTTATAGTTATTGCTCATTTAACTGTGATGCAAAAGCTTCAAGTCGTCCCAATGGATGATGACAGGAAAAGCAGTTTTGATACCATTAGCAATTATAATTATTTATCCAATCATTTAAATTACTCAGGACAATGAATAGATAGATGTTTGACTGAGCAGAAATACTTGATTCAAAAACCACCCATGTCCACATCCAGGTTGCAGTGGGATGGAATGAGTAATTTACTAGCGTTAGGCTCCTAGTGTGAAACATGAGCACACAATGAATGATTCGAGGGCAGTGAAGTAAAGGGACAGCTTGTGAAGCTGTGGGCAGAGACTGAGGAAGCCAGTGTGAAACACGGCAGCACCAAGAGGCTGGTCACTGTGGGGAGAGAGGAGTGTTGTCCCCTTCTCATAGGGGCAGGCAGAAAGCTCTGGTTAGCTGAGTCTGGATCCTGCAGCTGAGTGAAGAGGGCTGAGGTCTTCAGTAGAAGGATGAAGACAGCCCGCTGTGACCTGGCAAGGAGGTGGCTGGAGGGATAAATACTCCAAGTTCTTATACTTCGCTCTTCCAATCCTCCAGCAGCTTGCTTCCCTCTTCCATTATCTGAACTTAACCAGAGACAAAAGCAAAGGAACCCTTGACCGTCAGCACACTACGGGGCACAGAGCCCGGGTAGGGAGTGGAACAGGAGGGGAAGGAGGAAGAGAGTGGCCTTTATTCTCTGCCTCCCTGACAATCCTTCAGAGATGCCCTCTGATTTAATCCTTACAAAGATCCTGCAAAGCAAAGATTATTTTCTGCAATTTGCACTTGAGAAAACTCATGCAATTTGCATTGAGAATTCCAAGAACGTAATTCTTCCGTTCATTAATGTAAGTCACCCCAATAATAGGTTGAAGGAAAAAGTCTAAGTACATGGAGAGAAAAAAGCACTAGAAAAAATTTAATTTCCAAGGATGATGAAATGTTTTAGCAATCTTTTCATACAAGGGAACATGCTTAAATTAGTCAAGAATATGTATTTTTAAATCTATAGTGAATTTCATACATAATTGTGGAAATGCAGAAATATGGTTTTAAAGTTAAGAAGAAATCAAGAAATTTCCCTATACTATATTAATTTAATATTTTAATGCAATTTTGAGCTACTACCGGAAGTCTTGGTTACTTGAGAACAAAAAATATGTAAAATATATAGATTTCTAAGGTTTGAATGTGTCCTCCAAAATTCGTGTATTGGAAGTTTAATCTTCAATGCAATAGGGTTGGAAGGTGGGGCCTGATGGGAATGGATTAATGCTGGTGTAAAAAGTAATTGTGGGAGTGGGTGGTCTTCAGCCCCTTCTGCCATACGAGGGCACAATGTGCATCTGTTCTTGCCCTTCTGCCTTCATGTGAGGATGTAGTAAGGCAGCCCAGGTCAGATGCCAGCATGATGGACTTGGACTGCCCAGCCTCCAGAACTGTGAGAAATAAGTTTCTGTTCTTTGTCCACACACTGTAGTGGGAATATAAATTAGTATAGCAAGTATGGAAAACAGTATAGAGGTTCCTCAAAAATAAAAAAAAAAATTAAAATAGAACTACCATATGCTGCAGCTATTTTACTACTGGGTATAGATCCAAAAGAAAGGAACTCAGTATACTAAAGAGGTATCTGCACTCCCATGCTTATTGAGGCTCTACTCACTTCGCCAAGACATGGAATCAACCCAAGTGTCCATGAGTGGGTAAACGGACAAAGGAAGTTTCTTCTCTCCGACCACAGGACCTATGCACATGCTAAGACCACGTACTTGACTTCACAGTGCTCCTCTGACTTGGTAATTGAACACTTATGTAGGCAGTTGTTTGCTGCATGTCCATCTCATCCCTGCACTCTTAGGACCCTGAAATCAGAGTCAGTATGATTTTTGCTCAATATCGTGTCCCCAGAACCTTGGTGACTTCCTGAATCCTTTGGCACATGTTGGTTGTATAAGTAAATGAGTAAGCACTCAATAAATAATAACTGCAACATTAATATTCATAATTTGACTAAGGCTACACAGTGAGTGAAAGAGTTGGGATTCTAAACCATCTGAAGGAGGACAAAAGTCCTTCCCACTGGGCTGACACTGCGTAGTGAGGTCTTCGAAGAGTGGACAGCCGAGGCTCCGCCAATAGCAGGAGCTACAAAGGGAAAAGCCTTTCTCAACTGGGGGAGGTTCTGCCCCACAGGGGACATTAGGTGATGTCTGGAGACATCTTTGAACATCCTGGCTGAGGGAGGGGATCTGCTCCTGACATCTAGTGGGCAGCGGCCAAGGAAGCTGCTGAACAGCAGACACACAATAAAGAATCATCAGGCCCAAAACATCAATGGTGCTGAGGTTGAGGAACCCTGGACTAGGCCAGCCAGTCAGAGCCCTGGAGTTAGCATCTTATCTTGTTCACCCCTGGAGGATAAGAATCTCACAGAGCAACCTGCTCCCACCTCCATCATAAATTTGAACATGGGGTGCTCTCTAGAGAAATCCCAGGCTTCTTGGGTGTTCATCCAGGTTGCTTCCAAGAGGCCAGGACATTGGAGGTTTACTCCTTAACTCTGAAATACTACAGAGCTCAGCTTTCTTCTTTAAACTGTGATTTTCATTTTTGCCCCACTTACAGGACTATGAGTAAATTTAATTCTTTCTGTTAACTCTAAGGTTTTAGTTTCAAGGTTGTTTTCTTCTGTTTTAACATTAAGAAATATTTCTTCAGTCATGGAAAAATTAGGATAGCATATTTCAATAAGCTTCTCATAGTATGGGGTATGTAAGGGAGTAGCAACTGTCCCTTTCAAGGTTACACTCCCGGTTCCTTCCCTTGCACTTTAGTACAATGTGCGTTTTCCTTTCATGCCAAACTGAGAGCTGTTTTTTCTTACTCCCACAGCAGCACTAACTGCCAATGGATTTATTAACCAAAGCCCACTGCACCCTTGCTACCTGGGCTATGAGCATGTTCTGCGCAACAAGGATGCAGAACAGGCCTCCGGAGATGAAAGGGGACAGTCCAAACAGAGAAATCAGCATTATAATGACCTCAGTCTGACCCAAGGTGTATTGGTACAATACAGTACAGGAAGCAGGTTTGACTCACACCAAGAGAAACATGAATAACCCAAGTTATCAGAAAAATTACTAGAAATGCCTTTGCTTAATATAACTTTCACCTATTGTAAAAATTGTGTTATATGATAGTTGTTTTGAGAAGAAATAGCATTATAAGACCAGTAGACACTACTTATTATTATTTTTTTTTTAAGACAGAGTCTCACTTTGTTCCTCTCACTAGAGTGCTATGGCATCATAGCTCACAGCAACCTCAAACTCTTGGGCTCAAGCAATTCTCTTGCCTCAGGACTACAGGTGCCCACCACAACACCTGGCTATTTTTAGAGATAGGGTCTCACTCTGGCTCCTGTTTGTCTTGAACCCATAAGCTCAAGCAATCCACCCACCTCAGCCTCCCAGAGTGCTAGGATTACAGGTGTGAGCCCCCACGCCCAGCTGACACTTATTATTTTCTGAAAACTTTGCTAAAGCACATTTTATTAAATGAAGGAAAGGAAGATGCTTCTTTACGAAAGGTATTTTGAAATACAACGTAAAGACAGGTCCCTGATTAGAATTAACATACTGTCTCCCACTCCCCCTGATATGACTGGCTTTTCACTTGACAAGTTATGAATTCTTCAGTGTTATTTAATCATTTACTCTGAGACTTCCAGAGTAAAATCTAAAACAAACTGCAAATGTAAGGAGACATTGATCATTGGCTGTGTTTGTGTTGGGGGACATGTAGGTAACATCATCTGGCCATATCACCTCTCATTTTAAGTTGACAGAGTCATACATCATATATATAAATATTTCACCTGTTGGGTTATTAGTGTCCCGAGGGAAGGAAAGATATTTTTGCTCATCTTTGTGTTTCTGGCCCCTGATTTTACACCTAACAGATTGTAGGCTCTCTGCTCCTTGTTCAGGGAAAAAGTAGTTTGTAAACGCTAAATAATCATGACAGCTTTCACATGGCTGTGTCAGCTACTAAATAAAAACCTCAGCAGAGCACCATGTTATGAGTTTCAAATCCAAAAAATTAACATGTTATTTATTATCTCTAGTTTTAATAAAAAATTTAAGATAAAATGGGATGGAAGGAAACTGAATATTCCATTTATAATTCAGTAGCCTAAATGAGGGTAAGGACAATGTGTTGTCATGGTGACATTGTGGAGGGTTGTTATGCCCAACGTCCATGTCAGTGTATGAAGGAGATTATTTAGAAAAAAATAATAAATTTTTATTTTTATAAATAAATTTTTATTATTTTATTTTAATAAATTGTATTATTATTTATAAAATAAATTATTAATTTATTTTAATATTATTTATTTTACAAATCAATTTTTATTTATTTTCCTAAGATCCTAACAATTATCTTCTAAAGATGAAGATAACGTGGTAACTGGCCAGGGTTTTAAACTTGAGGTGATGCACTCTGAGCTCTGATGTAAGAACTCAAGAGGGTGAGTCCTTCACTCAGTAATGATGACCCTCTGTGCCAGGTGCTGTTTAAGCCTGGGTCTAAATAGCTAGGAGGGATTTGGTACCCAAGGGAGACTGACTTCCTGGTATTGGCAAGGGGATAAGTTCCTTGACTTCTTTGACCCCAGTTTTTTCGGTTGTTATATTCTTACACACAGAACAGAGGATGTTTACTGTAAGAAACGAGATATACAGAGAGCTCCCCCCAAAAATGCATATACATTTTAAGAAAGGAAAAACTGTATTGAAATTACACTACTCAAGTCATGTTTGACTTTTGCCCTTACAAGAGGTGCTCCATGTGACTTGTATTCAACTTTTATTATTGGTATATGCTAATTATTACAATTTTAATAGTTTTTTCTTAAATGTGTAATTTTTTGGCATCCTCTTTATATTACAGCTACATCACACAGCACATGTTTAATGATTAGGATGCTGAATATTAAAATGTACAGGGCCACAGGTGACATGTGAATTGAATATACGCTAAAGATAATAGGAGTCCAGGGACAATGGGGGATTGGTAAGGCCCTGAACTGATTGTAACAATCTTTTTCCTATCCTCCAGGTATATTGTACCTTTTTATCTATTTCATTTGGAAGAATGGTCTTTCCTTGTTTGCTCCTTGTCATTATATGGTTGTGTTAATTCGTTAAGAGAGCTTAGGAAGATTTTCCCCCTTAAAATCAATCTAATCCAGGGCGGTGCCTGTGGCTCAGAGGAGTAGGGTGCCAGCCCCACATGCCACAGGTGACGGGTTCAAACCCACACTCCACCAAAAACTGCAAAAAAACCAACCTAATTCAGAATATATGACCTATGCTCTGAACTCAAACAAAAGCCCACTATGGGTTAGGTAAACTATTATAGCCCTTTGTGAATAATAAAATTAGTCGAAATAAATGTAGCTAGAACACTTATTTTTAGTCTTAGTACAAAGATGATTTATTTTATACTATACACATCTTACATTCATTAGGATACTTTGGCTGCAAGTAACAGGAAAAAAAAACTGAAATTGGCTTAGGAAATAAGGACATGTATTTACTCACACAGTAGCAAACTGGATCTATTTTTTGGTTAATTTTGCACATCACTGATGTCAACAAGGACCCAGGTATTGTTGATCTTTGAGTGTTTAATCCCATAGCAACTCCAGGGAGTAAGAATTCTTAGAATGGCAAACTTCAAGCACTACCAGGTATGTTTACAAAAAACCTACAATTTTAACACAATTTTTACAGTATTAACTACTACAGAAGGAATTGTAACTATTTGGAAGAATACAGAGAGCATGCCGAAAAAACCCCTCTTTCAGATAGATCACGGAGAGAAAAGTCATTGCCTTTGTGGTGGAATGTTCAGCAGAGCCCATCCTACGGCTCATTTCCATTTAATTTCAGTATTGCTCCTCTATCTTCACACTTGGAATCCTCCTCGACTTTCTGCTGACAAGAACTTGCAATTGAATTGAGAAGATGCACATAAAATTATCTGTAAGATAAGTCAGACCCTTTGAAACAGAAATGTATGCAATTGATTCTGAAACTCTGGTGAAAGGAACATGCAGAGGCTGTATGAGGAAGCCAGACCAAGAATGAGTAGGTCCTTAAGAGCAGAGAAGAGGAAACATAGAGCAGAAACAACACTTTCCAAGCACAGAGGAATTGAAGAGTGGGAAAATTGGCTCCGTGTCCAGAATCCTTGAGTTTTTTAGTCTGGAGATTGTCGAATGCTGTTCCACCTAGCATCCAGTACCATGACCAACGGCACCAGCCAAATTACAAGGCATTTGTCCTTTAACCCTCCCTGATTTGATTCTGGAGAAGTCAGAAGTATCAGATTAGGAGAGAAAGAATACAACAGTGTTAGAAACGGAACTGTAGATGGAGACTTTACGTCCTTCATGTTCACATGGATGGAGCTGGAGAATGTTCTTCTGAGCAAAGTATCACAAGAATGGAGGAAAAAGTAGCCAATGTACACACCCCTATTATGAAACTAATTTATACCTTTTATATGAAAG
>CAUYQV010085189.1:0-20139 GCA_963574575.1 Galagoides demidoff | reverse complement strand
AGCCCTCTTTCCCCTGCCTACTCCTGTTCCCCAGCCCTCACCTGTTCCCCCCACCACCACCTTCACCTGTTTGCCCTGCCCTCTCCAGCCCATTTCCCTCCTCCTCCCTTCTCCCCCCAGAGTCTCCAGGAACCAGGCAAGTCCCTCCTCCCCCCAGGGGTGGCCAAGAACGTGTGTCCCAGCTGCGTTCCCAGGTGCCCTTCTTCCCCCTAGGGTTGCCAAGAACAAGCTTCAGGTACAAGGAAAAAAAGTCCCAAGTATAACAAAACCCCCAAGTTCTCGGTAGATGAACAATGGTGGAAAACTCACTGAGACTTTATTAATTACTGTTGTATAACCATAACCATTGTGATATAAAATGTATCCATTGTCAACTGAAACTGTATTAATTATCGTTCCATTGCTGTATCTATGACTACCTGAGTTGTAACCCCCCTTAACCAGCCACCTTTTGCTTCTGTAATACGTACACAAAGCCTATAAAAGGTAACTCACCCTCACACCAGGGCTGCTGACTGTCTCTTGGAGCAGCAGCCCCTGCAGCAGGTAAAATAAATTACCAATAATTAATCAAAGTGGGGGTCCGAGTCTATTTTTCCAGGTCCCCTAAGTTATTTCAATTCATTTGTTTAATTCATCCTTTTAAAAGTCCCAGTTTCAGAATGTGAATCAGGGATATTCATGTTTACTAAAACAGAACTGTAATTCCAAGTTTCTTATTTTTAATTTTTTAATTATGTAAAATTCTTCTTAGCAAAATATCTCAAGAATGGAAGAAAAAATATCCAATGTACTCAGCCCTACTACTATGAAACTAATTTCATATGAAAGCTATAACCCATAATTTGCATATGAAAGCTATAACCCAATTATAACCCAAGAATATGGGGAAAGGGGACAGGGAGGGGAGGGGTGGGGGGAGGATGGGTGGAGGAAGGGTAATTGGACTCTCTTTTTGCTGGGTATGACGAGTATGACCCAATTCACATGATCGACTTTCATAAACTATAAAATCCTTAGAAGAAAACACAGGGAGGAAATTTCATGACTGTAGATTTGCAAATGATGTTTTGGATAAGACACCAAAAGCAAAGGCATTAAAAAATAGGTAAATAAATAAAATAGGTAAATAGTATTACATCAAAATTTTAAACTTGTGCATCAAAAGATACAATCAATATTAACATAGTGAAAGGGCAACTCATAGAAGGGGAGAACATATTTGCAAATCATATGCAGCTGTGTATCACTTACCAATGGGGATACATTCCAAGAAATGAGTCATTCATTCTGTGAAACATCATCATGGAGTGCACTTAAACCCAGGCAACAGATCCTCCCACACCTCAGGTATATGGTATCTATAACCTATGGCTCCTAGCCCTCAGTCCTGTACAGCAGATCCCTGTACTGAATCCTGTCGGGAACTGTATATTTGTGTACCTATACATATCTAAACATAGAAAAGGAATATGTCAAAATACAGCATTGTTGTCTTAGAGGATCACTGTCTATGCAATCCATCATTGACCAAAACTTCCTTACGCAGCACATGACGATATCAGATAAGTGGTTTGTGTCCAGAATATAAAATGAAATCCTACAACTCAAAGGAAAAACACCAAGGCATCTGACTAAAACATGAACAAAGGAATTAAATAGACATGTCTCCAAAGGAGATATGCAAATGGCCGATAAGCACATGAAGAGATGCTCAACATCACTGATCATTCGGGAAACACAAACGAAAACCACAGTGAGATAGCACTTCACATCCATTAGGATGGCTATTGTCAAAAAAAGAAAATAACAAGTGTGGGTGAAGATGTGGAGAAACTGGAGCCCTTGTGCATTGGAGGTGGGAATTCAAAACAGTGCAGCTGTTATAGGAGATGGTATGGCCATTCCTCAAAAAAATTGAGAATAGAACTACCATGTGAAAAAAAATTAAAGTTAAAAGGGGTAAGAGACGAAAAAAAAAAGAATTACCATATGATCCACCAATTCTACCTCTGGATATAAACTCAAAAAAATTGAAAGCAGGGCCTTGAACAGATATTTGTATACCCATGTTCACAGCAGCTTTATTCACAATAGCCAAAAGGTGGAAGGAACCCAAGTGTCCATCAATGGGTGAGTGGATAAACAAAATATTGTATACATAGTCAATGAAATATTATCCAGCCTTAAAAGGGAAGGGAATTCTGACACATGCGACAACATGTATGGACCTTGACCACATAACGCTAAGTGAAATAAGCTTATCACAAAAGGATAAATAATTGTATAAGTCCACTCACATGAGGTACTTAGTCAAATTTGTAGAGACAGAAAATAGAATGGTGGTTGCCTGGTGCTGGGAATAAGGGACAATGAGGGTTATTGTTTAATAGGTAGGGCGTTTCTGTGTGAGAGGATGAAAATATTTCCAGACGGTGGTGACGGTTGCACAATAATAGGAATGTACTTAATGCCATCAAACTAAACATATACTTAAAAATGATTATAATGGTAAATTTTGTTATGTATATTTTACCATAAATATACAAAATAAAAGTGGCTGATGTACCCCCTTACCCCTCTTCTTCATTTCTGGTTCCTACTGGCTGGAATACCCATGTGATGGCTAGAACTGGAACAGTCTCCTTGGACTGCACAAGTTGTACCCTGCACAACTCTAAAGGGGGTACCATATACATAGACCATATAGATTTTTATGTAAAAGAGAAATATTCTGTCTTATCTAACCATTCTTCTTTTGGATTTCTGTTATCTGCAAGCAAAATTAGTTCCAACTGATACTGTAGGTTATACGTATATCTTACAGCTCAGGTATTCACAATTAATAATTTTCAGAGTCCAGAGGCATATAGACTATTATACTAAAACTGAAAAAAATTCCAAATGTATGCTAAATTCTGAATATAAGAAAATACGACAGGAATAAAACCATATACAAATCCCATTTTCACTTCATTTAGGTATTATGATAATTACATTATAAATAGCAAACAAACATGTGAAACTATGAAATGGTTTATTAATAGAGGCCTAGAATTGTTAAAAAGAAGAAGGTAGATATATATATATAATGGAAGAACTGCTTGCATTGTATGGCCTAGTTGCATGAACATAAAAGGTGACATGAGCTAGATGCAGGAAAGCAGACATAATAATAGGTAACATTTACCGTATGTTAGTCCCTATCATATCTGAATTGTCTTCACAAGTTCTCCAAACACGCCTGGGGAGATTGTCCCTGTTTGATAGCAGAAGGAATTGAGGCACAGACAGGCAAAGTGCCTTATGTGGGGTCACACCAAGATTAGATGGGGGAGCCAGGATATCAAGCATGGCTACTTCTGAAGACTGGTGATCATGGAGAACGGTAGTGAAGGTAATGGTTAGAACCTTCTATTCCATTTTTTTTTAAATTATAAGCATGTATTACATTTTTAATAAATGATTTTGGGGTGAGAAGGAAAATGCTAAATAAATGTAAAGTAATAAAACCATGGTTATACCTCAGGGTAGAGTTCAGAAAACATATTTAAGATTTTATAGAGGAAAAGCAAGAGATCAATAGAAACCTAAAAAAAAAAAATAGTAAGTGTCAAAACCCTGGATGATAGCTCTTAAAATATTTAGTCCATATACATAGTACTGTACAGGGTGGCCCTAAAGTTTGCATGCGATTTAAAATAGTGTGCAATTTTGCACACAAACTTTAGGGCCACCCTATATAACACAACATTTGTGAAACCACACTTGGACACCAAAGATTGCCTGGGTGCCACAAGAAAAAAAAAAAAGTTAATAGCTTACCTGAAAGAAACAAAATAATAGAAAGGAAAAAATTAGATCAAAAACATGGAGTTAAAATATTAGATTGAATAAAGATAAATATATTTGCAGGACAACCCACACTGTAGTAAGGGTTATCTATATCTTCACAATTCTAGGCAGATGTAGCAGACTCCACACATCCAGGCTTTTTATTATACTCTGGCTGACTTCCACTCTCAGTGTCTGAATCTGTGGCCCTGAACACTCCACTTCCTGCCCTATTCCAAAACCACAAGAAGCCACAGCCTATGAGGCCAGCAGGCCAAAGTGCCAAGGAATCAAAAATCACGCTCACACTAGCAGGCTTCAGTGACATGTCTCAGGAGTTGGAATAAAAATACTGCAGCTTCCTCTGACATTGGTTGGAATATTTCTGAAGCATGTATTTTGAACTGCTTCCCCATTTCCCCATAAAATTAATCTCCAACCACTTACTAAAGCGCCTGACTTAATAATCCATCCTTTATTTGCTGTTTTCTCTGCCTGATATTACTTCCTCATTTTCCTACTGGCATCAGAGAAGTAGCATGTGTTTGTCAGAATCACCCTGGTGTACGGAAACATGTGGTGTGGATGAGGAACCTTTGACTCCTAGGTGGCCACGTGGTCACGCATGGTATGGAGCAGCACTTGGGTCACCATTGGCTACTAAAGGTAGAAATTACCGATGTCAATTATAAATGGATTTGACTCCTGGGGAGTTGTTTCACTGGATGCATAAGGAAATGCAAATTAATAATAAGAAAAGTGAAATATACAATCCATTGGATACTGTTACTTGTAATAGCTAAAATTAAATTAAAAGAGTACTGGGTTAGATAGACCTTGATACTAGACCAAGCCCAGATTTTGGCCAGTCTAAACATTGGCCACCAGCCTCAAAGCCACCCTCCAAGGGAAAAATTAAAAAATTAATTAGGCAGGGACAAAAGAAAGCACCTCTGAGACACATCACCAAGAAGGCAGTCAATGTAGAGGAAAGGCAAGACCAAGAACCCATTGAAACTGCATGGTATAGCGTGATGGAATTGTTTCATTTTGTAGGTCACCAGCATCAGCTTCCTGAGGAACCTTTAGTGAAATGGATTATGAGAGTGACTAATTTAAGAGCGGCAACTTTGGTTTTAAAGGTTACAGAAGAGTATGTTTGGCTCCATGCAGGACTCACAGATGGCTCCATGTGAACGAGACACACAAGGTTATCCCAGAAGGAATAGTCAGCCTGGTTGTTTTAGTCTGTAATCTGTTGCTTATAACAGAATACCTGAAACTGGGTCTCTGCCTGGGCCCCCATTGACGACATCCTTTGAAATCCTGGTAGAGGCTGCCAAGCAGCCACAGCTTTTGCTTTCTGCAAGTCTATGGAATTAGCAACTCATGGACACCACCAAAGTTTATAGCTTGTAGCTTGTTGAGCGAGGGGTACAGCTATACCCAAGGCTGCTGGAGAACAGCTGGGGAGGCTGAGCAGCACCGCGTTGGAATTTAGGGACCAGGATCCCAAGCCATACTGCCCTCCTAGTCCTCTGGGCCTGTGTTGGGAGGAGACGCCTCAAAGCTGCTTGGGGATCTTTCTGACACTGTCTTGAGGAATAGCACCTGTTTCCTTTCTATCTAATGTCTTGCCAAAGGGTCACTGGGCTATAGCTTTGGTTTCCTCTCCCAAACATCTTTATGTGGTCAGGCTGAGAGTTTTCCAAATCCTTCCACTTGGCTTCTCTTGATCATAAATTCCATCTTTAAGTCGTAGTTTCCCCTCTCAGAGCATAACCTTTGCCTCTTGGGTATTTCTGCCACCAGCTAACCTAGTTCATCTTTCCCAAGTTTGGCCTTGCACGAGGCCATTTCACACAAACACAATTCAGCCAAGTTCTTTGCCCATTTATAATGTGGGTGGTCTTGACTCCAGGTTTCAACACCTTGTTCCTCGGCTCCAGCTGAGACCTCTTTGGAATGGCTTTTGCTGTACATATTTCTATCAACATTCAGGTCATGACCACTTAACCATGAGCAGGACCACTTAACTCTAAGGAAGCCATGTTCGAAGACGGGGATGGACTATTATGTTATGATATGTTTATTTGATCTTCATCCCCATTTCCTCACATAAAACTCCTAAAATCCTTGGAATCTCCAAAGTGTCTTTCTATATGCTAATGTGATGTCTGGTGGCTGGGAGTCTCTAGGTAGTCTCTAGGTGGCTGGGAGTCTCTATCCTTTGGGATAGGGGTTGGGCACTAGAAAGACCAAGGCCAGATTAGAGGGTTGGGACTTTCAGCCCCGTCCCACCCCACCCCTGACCTCCCAGGAGGGTAGGGGGCTGAAGGTTAAGTTGATCACTTGTGGACAGTGATTTAATCAAGCCTGTGCACATTATAAAGCCTCTATAAAAACCTGAGAAAACATTTCCAGATAGCTGAACACGTGGAAGGTTCTTGCAAAGTAAAACGCCTGAAGAGGGCATGTGAACGCCAAGCTCCCTCCCCCACACCCCACCCTATGTGTCTCTTCCTCTATATCTTTTGTAATATCCTTCCTAACAAACTGGTTAAGTGTTTCCTAGAGTGCTATGAGTCATTCCAGCAAATTAATCAAACCTGAGGAGGGGTCGCGGAAACCCTAATTTATAGCCATTCATTATAAATCGGCCCCCTTACAGTTGCATAAGTATAGGAGACAACCTATTACTTTCAATTGGTGTCTGAATGCTGGTGGTTGATTCAGAGGGGAGAAGGGCCGTCTTGTGGGCTGAGCCCTCAATCTGTGGTATCTCTTGGGGAGCCCGAGAATTGAGTTGGTGGACATCCACCTGGTATCTGCGGATATCCACCTGGTATCCACCTGGTATCTGTACCAGAGAATAATTGCTTTCTGTATGAGAGGAATCCCCACACACATTTTGGTGACCCCTGTTAAAAGTAGAGTGGGAGAAACTGAGTTTGAGACTTTTTTCTTCTATCTTCTTATCCCTACCCTATTGCTTTCTCAGCTACCTAAATAAACTCTTGGTCTCAAATCCTTTCGGGATCTGCTTGTGGGACGGCACAAGTCTGATGGGGTGTCCTTCGTTCAGATTGCAGCTTATGTGAATGACACCCCCCCCCTCGTCTCACCCTGTGAGACCGACCGTAAAAGTCTCGTATTAAATTCTGCATTTCCACAGCAACTGAAACAAGAAAGAGTTTAAAATGCCATGCCGTAGTCATGAATATGTAAAGGCAGAAACCACTGGGAAAAAATAGAACCAAGAGAAAGTTAGTGTGATGAGTCATAGTTAATGGAGTAAACTTCAGACCACCAGTTTTAGCACCGTTGCCACGTGGAGTATTTATTGAGCACCTATGTACAATTGGGCACCCAGCACTACACCTTGAGTATTTAGCACTCTCTTGAGTTCACCTTTGGCACTGGGGGGAAAAATAAACAAATATACAAACAGAAAGCACTTAAACTGTTAAACCCTATGGAAACATTAGCTTTGCTGACACTGTTTTGTTCCTCGGGAGAAAGGTGAGGGATGTATCTTGACGGTGGCCTGACCTATCTGTGCCACTACACAAGACACGGGCATACAGTATTTGAGGTTCATGTGTCTTATACACTCATAATGGGGACTGTCATGTTTTAATGTTTTGGAAGCATTATTCTCAAGATAGCAAACAAAGTGAATTGATAAGCAAGTAAAAAGAAGCAAGCCAGGTAACGGCAGCACCTATCAGAGCCCTGCTGATTGGCGATATGTACATAACAAATACTTACTAAGCACCTGCCAAGTGTGGCATCTTTCTGGGGTGCTGTGGAGAAGATGAAGAATGAGGCCATATGTTCTTTGCCTTAAAATTACTTAGAATGTGTGCTCTTTTTGTTAGGAACATTATCGTTGTAGAACATCTTGCTCAGATATTATACAAGCCAGATGAGCATGCCAGGTTCTTATTTTTATAAGAAATTAATGATCGGCAGGACGTGGTGGCTCAAGCAAGCTGTGACACCATAGCACTCTATCAGGGCAACCAAGTGAGACTCTGTCTCAAAAAAAGAAAGAAAAGAAATCAATTGTTAATAAATACTCTTTATGTCCATGTAAAAGTTAATGTGTAAATCAAACCAAGCACCGTATTTTTGTGTATTTCTAGGTCTCCATAGAAATTTTTAAAAATCTTAATTTTCATCAGGTAACGTTTGTATATCAATGTGCAACTCCCTTTCAAATCTCATGGGTCTAATATGATAATTTGTTTCTCTTCTTTCCTTCCTTCCTCTCTCACTTTCTCTCTCTTCCTTTCTTCCTTTCTTTTTGAGACAAGTTCTCACTGTCACCCAGGCAGTGATGTGATTATAGGTCACCATATAGCTCTTGGGCTCAAGTGATCCTCCTGTCTCAACCTCCTGAGTTAGGACTATAGGCCCAGGCCACCACACCCCCCTAATAGTATTTTATTTTTTTTTAGAGATAGGGGTCTCACTATGGTACCCAGTCTGGTCTCAAACTCCTAGGCTCAAGTGAACCTCCCATGTTGGCCTCCACAAGTGCAGGGATTACGGGTGTGAGTCACCATGCCCAACCTAGATAATCTGTTTCATACTTGACATCGGGGAAATATTTGAGAGTTGAAGGAACAGACTGTTTGTGATGCTGGAGCATTAAAAAGCCAGCAACTTTTCTCACAACATCTCCTGAATCTGTAAAAAATAAGGAAGGGATAATGTCTCCCACTGAAGGAGGTTTGAGGCCTGCAAAGGAGTATATGCTTCCTTGCAAGATGTCAAGTCATACCTACTTTGCAGGAATCGTTGAGATGCCAAATCAATGCTAAAGGGAGAACGAGAGACATAATTAAAAAGAACATGATTTGTCACAGACTCAGAGATCATAAATTAAAAAAATTTTAAAGAGCATGATAATGACAGAGTTTATTACAATACGTTCCAGGTTTTTAGTGCTGAGACTTAATATTGGAAGCCCTCGTTAACAGACATTAAGTTACTTTTTATTAAAATAGTGTTTACCAGAACTTGACTCTGAGTATCTTGCTTTTTTGTTTTGTTGAGTTTTAAACGAAATGCTTACTACTTTTAATCTAGTCAGAGAGGCAAAGTATATAAACACAAGCTCTAAAAAGTAAGTGCAAAGGTAAGAGGAATTAAAAATAAAACTTATTGAGCATTTACTTAGTTTTAAATGTAAAGCTCTATGTAGAAAATTCTATTTAAACAATAACACTGTATATAGGGTTAAAACATATGTATCCCTCCAAAAAAGTATTAGTATAACATGTATGCAACAAAAATAGATGTGACAACAGTATAAAGGCCTAGAGGGAAGAAATGGAAACATATGCTATTACAGCCCTCTCATACTTCTTATTCCCTAAAGCAATAATAAAAAATTATCTTGTTGATATTATACCAACTCTAGAAAATCCTCATTTTGAAAGCAGTGCTATTTGGCATTGAACCTTTAAATTCATGAGCAAGGACATCAATTGAATGCTGAAATATATCTAAAATGTGTCTTATTAAAATGAAAAATAAGGATTAAAAATAACCTTGTAGACTGGGTGCAGTGGCTCATACCTGTAATCCTAGCACTCTGGGAGGCCATGGAAGGAGGATCGCTTGAGGTCAGGCATTCCAGACCATCCTAAGCAAGAGTGAGATCCCAGGCTCTGTGCCTGTGGCTCAAGCGGCTAAGGCACCAGCCACATACATCTAAGGTGGCGGGTTCGAATCCACCCTGGGCACGCCAAACAATAATGATGGCTGCAACCAAAAAATAGCTGGGCATTGTGGTGGGCGCCTGTGGTCCCACCTACTTGGGAGGCAGAGGTAGGAGACTCGCTTCAGCCCAGGAGTTGGAGGTTGCTGTGAGCTGGGATGTCACAGCACTCTACTCAGGGGGACAGCTTGAGGCTCTGTCTCAAAAAAAAAGAGTGAGATCCCATCATTACAAAACAGAAAAATTAGCCAGGCATGGTAGTGCACACTGGTGCACACCTATAATTCCAGCTACTCAGGAGGTTGAGGCAGGAAGATCATTTGAGCCTAGGAGTTTGAGGTTATGAGCTGAGCCTGGTTATGGCCAGGGCAACAGAGCAAGACTCTGTCTCAAAAGGAATAAATTAAATTAAAAATAAATAAATAATGTTTAAACGACACTGTGTACAACTTCAGCTACTAGCTCACATTTTATTAACAGCTGCACCCACTGAAAAATGAAGAAGTACCAAAGAATTAATCTTATAGCAGAGACTTGAAAATCATAGTAAGCACACACACAAAAAAGGCTAAGAAAGCAAAGTATGATACTGTCTCCCCAAATCTGGACCAGGCAGTTAAAAAGTTTGGCATTGATGTTAACGTAGTATAGAAGACGATGGCTTCTCTTCACTGTCACTGTTACACCTCAGCTTTAAAGGAAAGGCCCCAACGTGCTCCATGGTGTTGGTTCTGGGTCCAGATTGCCAGGCTGCAAATCCCGGTTTCCCTGCTAATAAGACTGTGATGTTGGATGAAATACTTAACTGTCTCTAAGACCTACTGCCCCCTGCGTACAGCGGAGATATGACAGAACATGCCCCATATGGTTGTTGTGAGGATTAAATGAAAAGAGTAATGTAAAGTACTCCAGAGGTGCCTGGCACATGGGAGCTGTACAGTAAATATTAACTATAGTTACTGTGTTTCTTTCATTTCTTGTGCCACCCTGGGTAGAGTGCAGTGGTATATCATAGCTCACTGCAATCTCATACTCCTAGGGCTTCAATGTTCCTCTTGCCTAGGCCTCCTGAGTAGATTTTTCTACTTTTAGCCTCTTGCCTTAGCTTACCAAGTAGATTTTCTATTTTTAGTAGAGGCAGGGTCTCACTCTTGCTCAGGCTGGCCTTGAACTGATCTGAAGCAATCTTCCCTCCTCAGCCTCCCAGAGTGTTAGGATTACAGGCGTGAGCCATCGTGCCCAGCAAGCACTGTGCTTCTTGGACAGATGGCCAGCTTTAGTGGAGAGCCAAAAAGTCTCTTAGATGAGAAAAAGAGTTTGGTATAGATACCAATGTCCTTAAAGAGTCACTAGTGACAGGGCTCTCAGTCACAATTTTCTTTTTTTTTTTTTTTTTTTTTTTGATACGGAGCCGCAAGCTATCCCCCTGGATAGAGTGCTATGGCATCACAGCTCATAGCAACCTTCAATTCCTGGGCTCAAGCGAGTCTCCTGCCTCCGCCTCCCAAGTAGCTGAGATCACAGGCGCCCGCCACAACGCCTGGCCATTTTTTTTTTTTGGTTGCAGCCATCATTGTTGTTTGGTGGGCCCAGGCTTGGGATTCGAACCCGCCACCTTAGGTGTACATGCCTGGCGCCTTAGCCGATTGAGCCACAGGTGCCGAGCCACAATTTTCAACCTTACGTCTCCTGCTAATCCCTGAAACTGGGCAGGACCTTAGGTTCTACTGTGAGCAGGAAGAGGCAAAAGTCAATTACAGCAAATTAATAGCAAAGCCGGGACCATGTATTTTTCATCCTGTCCTTACAACTAAACTGCACAGGGAAAAACAAAGAACTTCTTGTATTTTAAGCAACCCGTCTATTATTAATCATTACATTTGCTCCACTTAACAAATATTTATTGCGAACTGACTATGTTCAAAGCAACTTTCTACCTGCCAAGGAAACCGTGGACAAAAATCTAGGGGAATTTACCTTTTTTGGATAGGAACACATACTATAAAATTTTACTTACTTAAAACTTATCGTTAGGTATTGTGAATTAGAGGAATAAACAAACTCAGTGTCTTCCACTATACTCTTGACAACACATTTCTGGCACCAGATATATGGAGATTTTTCTCCACACATAAATAGTTCTGCGGTGGACACCAGCTGAGTGTCTCCTATTCAATTCTGACGCTGACTAAAGGAAGGTATTGGCAGATCCCATGGGTTGAGAGCTTGGTCCCACACAACAGCTGCTTATTTCCAACACTAATCTCAGGTTCCAGGTGGTTTTACCTGTATTCCAACGGACCAGCTGTAAGTTGCCGTTCCCTTAACCCTCTCCTTGAGTTGAGCTAACTTGCTAACACAGCTCATATAACTCAAGAAAATAGTTACTTATGTTTATTATTAACAACATTACAAAGAATAGAGATGAAGATATGCATAGGGCAAAGCATGTGGGAACTCCGTGCCCTCTCTGGGCAAGTTACCCTCTAGGAATCTCCACTTGTTAAGCTATCTGGAAGCTTCCCAAACCTACTCTTTTGGAAGTTTTACGAAAACTTCATTATGTAGGCATGCTTGATCAAATCATTGGCTGTTGGTGATCAACTAAGCCTTCAGAGCCTCTCCCCTCCCCATAGGTTGGGGATAGGGCTGAGACTTTCAACACCTTAACCCAGCCTTGATCTCCCTGGTGACCAGCCAACCATCCAGACCTAGGGGTCTGCTAGCCATCAGTCAACTCACTAGCATACAAAAAGACATTTACCAGGGCTTATTGTGGTAGCCTATAATCCCAGCACTCTGAAAGGCTGAGGTGTGTGAATTCTTGAACTCAGGAATTGGAGACCAGCCTGAGCAAGAGTGAGACCCTTGCGTTGTGGCCGGCACCTATAGTCCCAGCTACTCAGGAGGGTGAGGCAAGAGAATCACTTGAGCCTAAGAGTTTGAGGTTGCTGTGAGCTATGAGCCCACTGCACTCTACTGAGGGTTACAAAAGTGAGACTCTGTCTCAAAAAATAAATAAAATAATAAAAATATAAAAACATCCGGGTGTTATGGCAGGCACCTGTAGTCCCAGCTACTCAGGAAGGCTGAGGCAAGAGGATCACTTGTGCCCAGGAGTTTGAGGTTGCTGTAGCTATGAGGCCACTGCACTCTACAGAGGGCGAAAGTGAGACTCCATCTCAAAACAAAAACAAAAACAAAAAAGACACTTAATCACTTTGGAGACTGCAAGAATTTCAGGAGTTTTATGCCAGAAAATGGAGGTGAAGCCCAAATAAATATTGTGTGTGTGTGTGTGTGTATAAGCCTAAAGGCTTCTCCATACACACATAGTAAACTATAACCTAACTGGATATGAAAACAGATTGTAACCTACTGTCAAAACAAGTAGCCGACTTTCAGCGAATCCCAGCAGCCATACTTTCTACCATTCAGGTGGCCCATTGTTCAAACCACATGCAAATAAGACAACCACTGAGCTGTAACCATTCCAGCTGTTTCTGTAGCTCACTTGGGTTTTCTTCACGCCACTTTCCTTTTTATATCCATAAATCTTTGACCACAAGGCAGCACCTGGGTCGCTCTGAACCTATTTGGGTTCTGGGAGCTGCCCATTTGCAATTCTTCCTTCTCGGTTAAACTCTTTAATTTTCTAAAGTTTTTCTTTTAAAAGTATAATATATGCATCGGGACAATAATGTATCAGTACACAATTTGGTGTTAAAATAGGATTTTTAATAATTAATCTAGTGCCAACTAAAGATTTGTCATGTATAACCAGTTACATTAGGAGAAAAGGCACCTCTCTGTCCTTCAGATGCATATTGCTGAGAGAGACAAGACATAAACTTAAAAAGGATACCCAATATTAAAATTGTAGATACCAAAGGAGTGCTGATAATAATTAGCTTATTTGGGAGTTCAAAGGAAGGATTGTGCGACCTAAATAGTATTCTATATTCTGTATTAGTAATCCATGAAACTTGAAGGTAATGGGGTAGTGGGGTGGGCAGACCCATCTGTCAATCAAACAAAAGCTATGGATCCTCTCTTCAAAAAAAAATGTACATAAACCATTCACCAAAATACAATTAATTTTACATTGCTGGGAGGGCTTCATTTGCTTCTGTCTGCGTGGATTTTATGTTTTTTTGTTTTTGTGGATCTCAAAACTTTGGCAATGATCCACGTATTGCACTGATAATAGATTTTGCTTACATAAAATGATTTTTAAAAAATCTTTACTAAGTCTTCTTTATTTTTTATTTATTTTTTATTTTATTTTTTTGTTTTTTTTTAAAGCTTTTTTTTGGGGGGGGGCAGGGGCTGGGCTTGAACCCACCACCCCAAGTATGTGGGGCTGGCACCCTACTCCTTGAACCACAGGCAACCCTGTCTTCTTTATTTTTTCATAGAAAAATTAACAGCTTCCTTCTGGGAGGAGAAAACCATTCAGAGAGAACAAAAAGTTAGCTCGGATTCTCAAAAGAAAATTTCATTGGGAAAGCTGTGCTGGTTCTAGTTAGGAAGTTGACACTGAGTGGTAGTCTTTGCCATAGCAACATACGTGTCATCTGTAACATCTGTGATTATAGTGTTTCTTGGTTTTTGTCCCTTTCTGCCTACAGAGAAACTGATAAAGCTTTATCAGTTATCTAACTGATAAGTTTTTATCACCGGAGTTGCAGAAGCATTTCCTCCACCACTGGGCAGTGTACATAGTAATTCCTCTCAAATCTTCTCTCCTATAATCTCAAATAACATCAAAAAAGTCTCTCAATTATTTATCAAAGAAGCCATGAATAGGCTCTTCCCTGTTATGTTGTTCTCAGACTAGGTTTTGGTTTTCTTTCAGCAAAAACCAAAGCAAAATGTTTGTCTGAAAACTGTTAATAGAAAACAATAATTGTTTAAAGAGGTCTATTCCAAGCCGAGTATGTGTGACTGATGGCACTGGAGCACATTTTTGAGAGGATGTGCCACCGTCGCCAGGTTACAGTTTGGTTTTGGTCATTTATGGAGATAGGGTTTACACGTAAAAGCCTAAGTCGAGGCCAGGTGCAATGGCTCATGCTGTAATCCTAGCACTCTGGCAGGCTGGGACAGATGGATCACCTGAGCTCCCAGTTTGAACACCAGCCTAAGCAAGAGTGAGACCCTGTCACCACTACTAATGGAAAAACTAGCCTGGTGTTGGGGTGGGCACCTATAGTCCCAGCTATTTGGAAGGCTGAGGCAAGAGGATCTCTTGAGCCTAAGAGTTTGGGGTTGCTGCGAGCTATGGTGCCATAGTACTCTACCCAGGACAACAGAGTGAGACTCTATCTCAGAAAAAAAAAAGAAATCATAAGTCAGTATGTGGAAGGTATACACAAGTTTGACTGGAAAATGCAGGACATGTCAAAGGAGGACCAGCTTATGGCCATTGACTCAAGTGACCCGGTAAGTACCTTGATAACCTGCAGGTGTGGTTAAGCTTTATCTCACATGTTCTCAGGACTGTTGATTTGATACCTATTAGGGTGGAAGCTCCGTAGGCGCTCTACACGGGACAAGAAAAGAATCTCCCCAGACCAAGATTAGGATGTAAAAGTATTAAGTTTATTTTATCTTTCAGAAGGAAAGAGAAAGTGAGAGAGGGGAAGCGAGTGGAGAAAAGAGAGCAGGGAGGTAGTGTGGCATCCCAAAGAAAGAAAGGAAGAGTACGCACACTGAGATCAAGCAGCTGCTGAACGTAAGGTGGACCACGAAAAAAAGGTAATTGCCGCCAAATTCATATGGTATCGTAGATGTGACTGTGCTATCCATTTTCTGCCTGCAAGGTTGAAGACAGGCTTTTCACAGGTGTTTCCAAACCTGAGGCCTGACGTTCAAATCCCATTATTTGTCCAGGACACTCAGGAACCACTGGAGGCTAAAGGAACAAATTCTAAAAGGCAAAAAACCTCGTGTAAAGAGGAGAATTTATGTTGCCTTTTGGTCTGCTGTGCTCCTCAGTGGTTTCTGAAAAAGGAACTGGATATGGGGGAGGCTACTAGTAAGTCTGCTAGGAAGAGAAAGAAAGCAATAGAGATGAGATAGATTTTAGTCCTTAGTGGAAAACTGAGTTTGTTATTTGTCATTTCACTGCAAAGATCGACCACCCTTACAGTATCTTCACTATAACTAAGAATAACATTGGCTCGGCGCCTGTGGCTCAATCGGCTAAGGCGCCAGCCACGTACACCTAAGGTGGCGGGTTCGAATCCCCAACCCCGGCCCACCAAACAACAATGATGGCTGCAACCAAAAAATAGCCGGGCGTTTTGGTGGGCGCCTGTGGTCCCAGCTACTTGGGAGGCGGAGGCAGGAGACTCTCTTGAGCCCCCGAGTTGGAGGTTGCTATGAGCTGTGATGCCATGGCACTCTACCCAGGGGGATAGCTTGAGGCTCCGTCTTAAAAAACAAACAAACAAAAAAAAAACTAAGAATAACATTAAAAGAGAGAAGGCATGACAAGATGACAAGCTGTGTCCTACCTCCCTTCTTCTTATGGCCAGCAACTGGCCAGCTTTCTGGGTTTTTTGAGCTACCCTTGGTCAAGAGGAAGTCCACTAAGTTGTTTGGGGGGGGGCTTACAATTTTATTTTAGCTCACAGTTTTGCTCAAGCTTTTCATGATTTGTTCTTGAGAAAGTCAGCCAGTTTCTGTTGAGAAAAGTGTCACCCAAAGTTATCTGAAAGGCTTATTTGTTTTCTGGGCAATAGATATGACATCTTTTGGGACTATTGACTGAGAGGATGATGACAAAGCCTCAACAATAAGGGTCATTGATGAGCAGAGCTTGTTTCTCTAACAAATAACACAGCTATTCTAGAGTAGAACCTCCCAACCTTGGTGGCTGAATGGCTACAGGTGTTCCTACACACTGATCCCCTCTGTCCTTGGGGCAACTGGATGAGGTAGGGCTTCTCTGTAAACAGCCTTCTATGTTTATCCCATTTTACCATCTAACAATCACCTTTTTTGGCATGGACCATAGGTATATCGGAACAGATTGCAAAGCATAGTTGAAGTTTTGCTTGACAGAGTGGTTTTCACCATTTCAAAGACACTGATGGGTTTTCAAGTTTCCTGAAGAGATTCTTAAAATAAATTTGTTGTTGTTGATGATGGCATGGGACGCACATATGAATGAAACCAGGGGCTGGCTGTCTCAGACTCATCAGTAGTTTCATAGAATGGCGTGCTAACGGAGACTGTGATTGCTTGAAATTCCTCCATGACAAGCACTGAACAGGAAAAGCAGCAATTCTGAAGTGAATGATACCATTCAACAGATGAGATATTACTACTTCAGTGTTCTTCCCTTGACCCCAAATTACAAATCAGCGTTACCATTTCCAGGACATACCACTACTACGAGGTTTCTGCAGTTGGCTTCTTTTGTTTATAAACCTTATTTATCCTTCAGGCAAAGTCTGTGTTTTTCAGGTCACAATCTACCTGTGACAGAGTATAAATCTTTTCTCATGCCTTTTAATTTTACCCTCAAAAAAACACACAGTTCTTCACTTCTCAGCTCATTTCTGTGGGGGTTCTGACAAGAGTGTTTCTCAAACTTGCTAATTCTTGCTAATTAGGAAACGGTAGGGGTTATTAGTTTATTAATTATGAAATGTCCGATTACGTAATAAGTTTGACAGTCGCTATCTCTGACATTTCACTTTGACACTTCTTGTTTTATTTTTATTATGAAGGTACATCCTCAGTTTTTCAAACGCGCATTTGGGCTGATGATTATCTTCCAAAATTTTTTAAGAGCAAATTTTGTGAAACCATGCCAAAAAGTCAGTCAAACGTTTGTGTTATTTTTGAATATGGGTTCCATCATGGAGCCAACGCAGCACAGACGGCTCAAAATGCCAACCCAGGGTTTGGGAAGGAGGCAATGAATGATTGCACAGGTTTGAGAAATTTCATTCTGATGATTTTAATCTTGAAAATGAGCCATAGGGGCAACCTGAGACCAGGGTGGATAATAACGAGCTGAAAGCTGTAATGGAAGCAAATCCTTCTCAAGCTTCCCATGAATTAGCAGAGGTCTGGTATCGCTATTCCAACAGTAGGGACCATTAGAAACAAATCAGCAAGGCAAAGAAGCTGGCTGGCATGAATTAACTGGATGTCAGAAGAGAAATCATCTTCACTGTCAAGACATAAAGGTAAACCATTTCTATGTGAGATGAGAAATGGATTCTTTTTGACAATTACAAGCATTCAGCACAGTGGTCAGATGAAGATGAACTGCTAAACACAGTCCAAAAGCAAATATCCAACAGAAAAAAGCTAATGGTTTCTGCTTGGTGGTCCAGTGCTGGCATCATCCACTGTAGCTTCATGAAAACTGGTCCGTCGATGACAGTGGACACCTACTGCAACCAATTGGATGAAAAGAGAAGGATGCTTTTGATTAAGCAGCTGAGAATGGTTAATAAAGAGAGGCCAGTCTTCTCGCAAGACAACACTCAACCACATGTCACACAAACTACACTGCTCAAACTACAGAATCGGACTTGGAAACTCTCTATTGGCCACCGTACATTCACCAGACCTTGCACCAGCTGACCGCCACCTCCTCCTCCTCCAGGCTTTGGACCACTTTGGGCAAGGAAAAGATTCAATTCTCAACAAGCTTTGGAAAAAAACTTTTTGTGAATTCATCGCTACTCACTCTCCAGGCTTCTTTGCTGCCGGCATAAACGAGCAACTGTTAAGATGGCAAAGTTGTGTTGATAGTTTAGGCATATATTTAGATTAATTGTACTGCTTCTTTTTTGATATATAATAAACTAAACGTGTGATTCAAAATCAGACATTTCATATTTAATGACCTATATTTTGAGGGAAGAGCTAAGTCACAAAAATGTAATGACTTGTCCAAAGTAACAGTAAGTGGCAAATATCTATTGAGCACCTCTGTTCTTAGACTTGTGTTTGGTACCACACTGATATTTTCTTCTTTCTCAGACAGGTCTGTATTCAGAGATTTAGCCTGTCTTCTTTATCTTTTCTTTCTTTTTTGAGGCAGAGTTTCACTTTGTCACCCTTGGTAGAGTGCCCTGGCATCATAGCTCATGGAAACCTCAAACTCTTGGGCTTAAGAGATTCTCTTGCCTCAGCCTCTCACTTAGCTGGGACTACAGTAATAGCTGCCATAAACCCCAGCTATTTTTAGAGATGAGGTCTTGCTTTAGCTCAGGCTGGTCTCGAACCTGTGACCTCAGTCAATCTACCTACCTCAGCCTCCCAAGTGCTGGAATTACAGCCATGAGCCGCTGCATTAAGAATATCTTCACAAAGTTAGGTGCAGTGGCGCATACTTGTAATCCTAGCACTGTGGGAGGCTAAGACAGGAGGATCACTTGAGGCCATAAGTTCAAGCCCGGCCTGAACAAAAGCAAGACCCCTGTCTCTACAAAAAAATAGAAAAATTAGCCAAGGTAGGGTGCACCTGTAGTCCCAGCTACTTGGGAGACTGAGGCAGGAGGATTGCTAGAGCTCAGGAGTTTGAGGTTATAGTGAGCTATGATGATGCCACTGTAGTCTTCTAGTCTGGTGACCAAACAAGACTATAAAGAAGAAAAAAGGAAAGAGAGAGAGAGAAAAGAAATATCTTTATGAAATAAGATGATATATTATTTTCTGTTTACTGAGTACCAGTACTGTTCATTGTAAGCACAATATGTAGTATCACAGATCTTAAATTCAAAAGGCTGAAAGTAGCTGTCTTTCATTATCACTTTGCACAGGAGCCCAGATAGCTGCAGCCATCCTCAAGGGGCTAGAATTTGAAAGAGTAGCAAATTCATTGCTACCCTATACCTACCTTTTCTTTTTCTTTAAGGTTTAAAAATGGTTTTATTTTTTTGTGCAGCTAATGGACAGGTGTTCTACCCACAAATTCTACTTTCCGAAAACAATTAGGAGCTTTTATAAAGAAAATTGCACAACAAATTTTAAAAGGCACTGGATTCCTCTGCTTTTAGATCACTGCTGGGCTAGAAAAATAAAGTTTATTTTGCCAGGAATCACAAGTTAGAACAGAGTATTCCCCAAGTGGAAATTATACAGTACCATTTCAGGGAAAGATTATTCAGCCTTCATCCCCGATATCCATACCTATCTTTTAGAACAGTTAAACCCAGCCAAAACAGTTCCGTCTAGGCTTTATGATCGAAGGCGATTATGGTCTTGGAAGATGCTAAAAACAGGAAAGACTGATGAAAATAAAAGATATTATTGGAAATTAATAGTCACAAACTGTTAGTTCCTTGCTGTATCTCCCTTCTATAAAACATTAATAAAAGGGATTATTTTACTGCAAAGCAAATTTTATTTTTACATGTCACTAGTCAGAACTTTTGTCTTTAGTTATTACATAAATCCTGTCTGGATCCATTATCCAAATGGCAAGACCATTTTTTTTTTTTTTTTGAGACGGATCCTCAAGCTATCCCCCTGGGTAGAGTGCCATGGCATCACAGCTCATAGCAACCTCCAACTCCTGGGCTCAAGCGAGTCTCCTGCCT
>CAUYQV010085187.1:0-27421 GCA_963574575.1 Galagoides demidoff | reverse complement strand
AACCAACTTTTTGATTTATTGATCTGTTCTATAATCCTTTTATTTTCAATTTCATTTAATTCTGCTCGAATTTTGGTTATTTCTTTTCTTCTGCTGGGTCTCGGATTGGAATGTTCTTCCTTTTCCAGTTGCTTAAGATGTGCCATTAAGTTGTTAACTTCTTCTCTTTCTGTTCTCTTGAGGAAGGCTTGTAATACTATAAATTTTCCTCCTAGGACTGCCTTTGTGGTATCCTAGAGGTTCTGGTAACTCGTATCTTCATTATCATTATGTTCTAAAAATTTGGTAATTTCCTTCTTGATTTCATCTTTGACCCATCTTTCATTCAACATAAGCACGATGTTTATATGACATTTAGGCTAGACTTCTATGATAACTATATAAAAGAATCAAGGTTAAGTAGAAAGCACTTAAAAACAGTGGTTTTCTACATTTATTAGATAGACAGTGGTTGCAGATGTAATCATTTTAGTTGAGGTGATGAGATTATTAGAATCAGCCCTAATCCAATATGACTAATATTTTTGTAAAAAGAAAATTTGGACACAGAAGGAGACATAAAGAGAAGAAAGATGATGTAAAGAGACATAGATAAGTATACAATTTTTGTTTTCTTCTTCATTTAATCTGCGTCCAAATCTACCCTTGGAGTTCTTCATTTTGTTTATGTTTTTTTTGGGGGGGGGAGTTCTTGAATGATAATTTCATTCTTTTCTCAGGTCTGTTGTTGCTTTTTATAATTTTCAGTTATCTTCTCAAATTTCTATGGTTATCTTTTACTCCATAACATAATAGTTTTGTAAACTATGTCTTCTAATTGGATCTATTGCTGTTATTCATTTACTTTTTCCCTGCTAGTTTTACCTCTTGCTACTTGTTGCTTGGCATGCCTGGTTTACATCGATCTTTTATATGAAAATGTATTGAAAAAAATTAATTTGAAGCACAGGATGATTGATATTCCCCACCTCTTGATAAGGCAAGCATTTGTTTTTGTTTCCAAAGTACCTGAGGACAATGGTAATTTGGAAACTATCTTTCCAAAAATAATGAAATTATCTTCATTATTTGAATAGTATGAACCAAAGACTAAACTAAAATAATAATAAAAAAATTTTATCTTTGTCTTTAATTCCCTTTGTGGTTCCATCATAAAAAACAATATTTACTAAGCTCAGTATTTTTGGGACTGAGATACCAACTTTAATCTCCCTGAATATTCTAGGCAATTCCCAAACATAAAGAAAGGTCACAGATGTCTCCTTCTAGGGCTAAAATGGTCCTCAGTGCTCTGCTCCTCTTTGGGATCCTGGTATCTTCTGGATCTTGACTTTAGTAATTGCTTACTGTTATGTTAATTTATATTTTTTATTTTTAAAAAATAAATTATTTATTTATTTTAAGCCAGTCACATTTAGCACTATGGGGAATGTTACTTTCTGATGCCTTTATGGAAGATTTAATTTTTGTTTTATTCATCTTTAAACAATATCTTCAGGAAAAGGCTTGCTCCAAATTGCATAGCCTCTAATTAACTGAAGCAGAAGCCTCATTTTGTTTGCATTACAAAATGTTCAAAACTTTCAGTAGGATTCTGATTTTCTGTAACTTTAATCTTTTGTCTTCAGTAAGATTATACATTTCATAAAGGTAGACATTTTATTACTTAAACTTCCCATAATAACTTTCATAAGTAGCACAACGCCTAATAAACTTAATAAACGTGTTGAATGAAAGTGTGACTTGGCAGGCAGCGTATTGGGTCATAATTGAATGATGAAACTTTGTCATCCAACAAGCTAGAAAACTTAAATAGGGAAGGTAGTAAAAGTCCTCTACTCTACTTTTCATTCATTTTACAAAGAAAGACAAGTAAATCCAGTAACACCAATAAATTTCAAGGCCAAATATTTTTTTCTTCCCTTTTATATTTAGGTATAACTGCTTCAGTGTCTAATTTTATATACTATCAGTAGGCTGAGGGTCACCCTGAAATTTCTGAGGAATTCTGGAGGTTCTTATGTAACTAAACCCCAGAATTGAGCTCCTGCCTTCTCTGAACCAATTCACTTTATCCGTCATTTCATCATCTGGATATTCTCTCAACTGAATCTATTCAGATATGGTCAAAAAGTCTTTCATTATTCCTTATGAAAATCACACTCATTCCTACTTAAGTTTTTTTATAATTGAGATTATACTGCACATATGAATTTGCATCCTGCTGTTTTTTCACACAAGGGTTTATCGTGACTTTCTTCTCAGATCATGCAATATTATTTGAAAACACATAAACTCTGCATCACAGCCTCTGATACAAATGTACTATGCTTAACTGTTCTACTGTGGAGAAATTTTATGTGTTTCTTATTTCTTCTGTAATAGTATAAACATAAACTTCTGTGTAGTAGTATACATATAAACTTCTGTGTAATAGTATATTTCTATATAAATATTTATCCAAGTTTATATCTGTTTTATTACTGTGGAATTATTTCTAGTGGAGAAATTATAAGCTAATTATTATATGAACTTGTTGAAGGATCTAAATACATATTAAGAAATACTTTTACCATAGATTTACACTCTCTCCAACAGTTAATAATTATGGCAGTTTTGTGTCATACTTGGTAAAATTAATCATTTTTTAAGAACTGCTAATTGAGTAGATTAAGATTAAGACAATATATCATGTTTGAACATATATTATTTGATTACAAGTAAAATGTTTTATTATGTTTTGGCCTGGTAAAATAACTTGGAACTTTGCGTTTGACACAGAATGCTGTTAGCATAGATAACAGATAGATTATGGAATATAATCTGTGTTCCCTTCTGACAGACTTAATTGACAGAGGAATCTTGGAGTGATCTAGATTGTGTGCCTCAGTGCCTGATTGGTGACTAAGGAAACAGAAAGAGATACTGCATTTCTTTTTGCACAAGATCATGCTATCATTAAAAAAGTTTAGAGGAGTGGGTGGCGTCTGTGGCTCAAGGGAGTAGGGCGCTGGGCCCATATGCTGGAGGTGGTGGATTCAAACTCAGCCCCAGCCAAAAACTTCAAAAAAAAAAAAAAAGTAGAGGAAAACAAACATCAGGTTCAAGATGTGGTAAGTTGTTTATCTCTGAAGACCTAGGTTATCTGAGATTTAAGTCACTGATCTGAAATACAGTCAACAGTGTGAAGCTCTAAGCAGTTAGGCTTGTATGTGTAGTCAGGTACTGTATCAAGGTGTTGTCCTCAATAATAGATGATAATTCTCTCTCTCTCTCTCTCTCTCTCTATATATATATATATATATATATCAATGCTCCCATAAAATAGTACTGTATTTTTACTGTGTCACTTCTGTGTTTAGATATGCAAATACTTACCACTGTGCTACAATTTCCTATGATATTCAATACAATAATGTGCTGTACAGGTTTGTAGATTAGAACAATAAGCTATTCCATGGAGCTTAGGTGCTGTATCATCTAAGCTTGTGTTCGTACACTCTGGGATACTGAGTAACAATGAAATAGCACCTGAATTCTCAGAACACATTTCTGTCATTAAGCCAGGCATGACTGTAACTATGTGTCACATGGGTATAATATACATGTCAGCTGGGACTCTTGATACATTTTCTTAAACTTTCCTCACAAAGTTTTCATGTTTTATAATAAACTTTTCATAGTGTCAGCAGAAAGAAAGACACTTTGCTTAAAAAGAGGAAAATTAGATTTTAACTTTAGCTGGGTCCCTTTCTTAATTTTTTGTGATTAAGCTGACTCTTACCCTCGCTCTAAGCCTCTATTGTCACACATTAAAATGTAGAGAATGACATTCTCCTTGCCTTTCTTATAGAATTGCTTTGATGATCAAATGGGACATAGATGAAACAGAATTTAAAACTTTGAAAGTGTTTAAGAAGCTTGAAAAACATAAGATTTTGTTTTGCTTTACTAAAAAATAAAGTTCCTTGGATAAGTGGTGAGTTTGCTGTGCCTTAACAGTTAAGATCTGACTTATTAAAAACAATTGTACCCTTACTGAATATAAAGAGATAGCAGGGAAGACCTTAAACCACTTTGTAAAGGAAAAAGCATAGAGCTTCTCTGCTTATTTTTAAATGCCAAGTTAAATCTCATACGGAGGTGGGGGGACAGCAATGATCAGAATAGCACTGACCTTTCACTCTGACATGGTGACAGTCCAAAAAGCATTATCACATGGATAGATCATATTTTAAAAAATCATGCTATCATTAATCTGGTGCTAAGCATTCTCTTTTGCCTGGGACAAAGGCTATGCAGCAGCTGGAATTCAGAGCCACGTCGGGGCGTCCAGCGGGTATCTCTGACACATCACATGCCTTTGGAACAGCATGGTCCTTCTTGATAACAGATGATACAAAGGCATCTTCTCCACAGGGAAAGGGGCTGGAGAGCAACACTGGAAAGGAAGAAAGGCAAATCCCTTCAAAGGTAGCTCAGCTGAGCCTAAACTTATCTCCGTTTCTTTCAGCAAAAAGTAAAACTGCTTATCTTCCATATGATCAGTCACCAGAGGTTTGCTGTTGTTTCACTGGGAAAAATTCATTTTGTACAACTTAAAACCTTGTCTTTGGAGCTGTGGGGTTCTGGGGCAACAGTGGTATTTTGACATATTTATTTGAAGGACAAATACACATGGCTATGGCTTTTATTTGTTCTATAGAATCATTCATGATCAAACATTTGAGAAAGTCCAGTTAAAAACATGCAGATACTATCCTTTTGTAACTCTCTTGCCCGTTGGTTATAACGTCGTCTCTATTATCAAACATCTTTTTTTGTTCTTCCATCTTTCCTTTTGAAACACTGCTCTAATTTCCTCCTGCCCGTCCTGCCCACTCTTAAGGCTCCAAAGGATTCTGATATTCTACATCATAAAAATACTTCCTTTAATCCTATTTCTCTTTTAAGGACCAGATTAAGTTCTAGCTTTGGAGACCAGCAGATCTAATTTTAAACCAATACATCCACACTTACAATCTATGTGCCTGTATATAATGTCCTTAAGACTTAGTTTTCTTATCTATAAAGTGAGGATGATGATAGTACATACATCAAAGTTATGGGGGCTGAATTTGGTATGATTTATAAAAGACTGGTAGATTGCCTGTCACATTTAAGTATTCTTTTTCTTAATTTACTACAACATTTCATCAATGTTCGTGCCTTGAGACCAAGGAAGTCTTGTGTGTTTTGTTCACAGCTACATCCACATTGCCTGGAGTATCATCTGGCATATGATAGGTGCATAATATTTTGTTAAATGAATGACTCTTACTAATTGTAAGAATATAGGCCATTGTCTCCATCTCCTGGTGCTGTATTTTCCTCATCTTTAAAACGTGGGTGATAATAGTAGTCCCTATATTATAAAATTGTGAGGATTAAGGAGTTAATGCCTGCAAAGCACTTAGCATCACATCATGAGCACTGCATCAGCTTTTGATATTATTATGTGACTGCTCAGACTTTTGATAATTGTTTTTTATAAAATAGAACTTTCTATCCTGAATGGATTTTTAGAGTTTGTCATGTCTCCGTGTTATTCACTTTTATTCCAAAAATTTAAATATGGGGCTGGAACACATTAACTATTCAACACATGTACTTCAGTAAATGTTCCTCCCTGTGCTTAAGCAAAAAGTGGCCTGGCAACTATTCTCATTCCTACGGCTCCAGTTCTTCCCACACAGACCTTCTTTCTCTTTGGAGTCCAATGACTCGTTTTTCATAGTCACTCAGAAAACTTGCTGTATGGACTTATGATCTCCTTGTGAGCCTCCCATGTCAGAGACTGTCTTACACCATCTCCTATAGTGCCTACGTTATTTAATAATATAGATATCATTGCCACCTGCACTACGGTTATCTTAAACTCTGACTTTGCTATCTCTTGGACGTTGGGGAAAATTACTTACTCCCTCTGTGCCTCCATTTCCTTGTCTATAAAATGGGAATACCTATAGGAGCCTACTGCATTTTCTTTGGTTTCTGTCTTTTGCAAATCCTTTCATGTAACAAGATGCTGAGAATATGTCTTAACCTCTGTTATGTGTTCAGTATGTCTTATATGGTATTGTTCTTATTGTTTTGGAATTGTCATCTAATCTGCTCTCTCATGCTCAGTGAAAGTCTTAGCTGTTTTTACATGGGGTTAAAACTCACAAGGACATGATAAAATGTGACTAATACACTTGGTAGCTTCTGATGATTTCCAAGCCGAGGGAGCTGCCATTCAGGTGTAGAGGTTGGAGTGTACCAGATTGCACAGAAAGGATTTGACACCTCGAATATTGCTATGAATAATGTGAATGGCCTCTCCCATGTGTAAGAGACAATGCTTTCATTAGCAGTTTACCTTTACTTGTTCCTTGTTTTTGATATTGTTTGTGTTTAGCATATTGATTCTTTGTAAGAGTGGGTTCTGTCCTCCTAGAGAGTCCTGCCACTGAATTCCATCTCATCATCAAAAATCCAAATAGATGCTATTATTCCAGTCTGTCAGAAACATCCATTCATTTTTGTGTCTTATCTGTAAATTTTATGTAAATTGCACATATTTAACTCATTGTATTGTCACTATCTATGCAGGATTTACACATCTGTTTTCCCAGACAAAATTTGATAGCCCATGCTTTAATCACTCCTATAACCACAGGACACAGCCCATGGGGTTATGTATAGTATTTGCTCAATTAATGCTTATTGAATTAAACCGTATTTTCAAGATGAGATTCTATTAATTATAAGGAAAGTTGATGTACAAACTCTTTAAGGTGCAATGAAAGAGCCAATTGTTGAAGAGTTTACTAATTTTAATACTATGATGATTCTTCTGTTTTCGTGAGTTTAAAATGATCTCTGATGTCTGATTCAAAAATGAGATATAAAGAATGCATGCTCTGAAAGGGGAAAGGAACTGTGGATAGAATGATTTTTAAGGACCCAGGAGAGCTTATACTCTATTCATGGATATACAGCATAAACTAAACAAAAATAATAAAGCCAACGCTTAATAAAATTTAGGGAATAGCAAATAACCTGAAAGAGAAAAAGACAATATGCAATGGGAATTGGGAAGGAGGTTTGATTTGGAAGCAAGTAGAAGGGGAACGGTGCCCAGTGTTTGCGATAGGAATTTCCAGCACTCTTAATCCACGGGGCCAACCTGGCACCTTGGTGCTTCAGAAAAGGCAGTGGTCCAGACGTCTTGGCAGAGGCACCGCTCCAAGCCTATTCCAGCACAAAGCTGAGAGCTGCTGGCCACCTTCATGGTGTAAATGCTTCATGAACCAAGTATGAGAACTAAGTTTGGCACATCTTAATCTTCTGGGAAAATGGAGACAGAAAAAAAATACAAAGCGATCCTCACAGGTTTCTAATCCACACGGTGGTTTCTCTTTCTTCTTTTCATTTTTCAGCCTTGTTGGACATTTAACGGTGTGGTTATGTGGTTCTCAACAAAAGTTGCCTGAACTTAAAATTATATACATATGTGTGATCACTCTAATTTTTATACTAAGAATCTAAATATTGTACCATTTTACTTATTCATTCATGAAACATTTATTGAGCATCTACCAAACTGTGTAGGGATGGAGTTACTGACCTCTTCTCTTTTCCTGATTGTCAAGTGTCACAAAATCACATAAGTTCCACTCTGTCGATATCTGTTCCATCTCCTCATCTCCCAGTCTTAATTCATGTGCTTATTGAATTGTGCCCAGACGAGTGCAGTAGTGCCTTCCTGATCTTCCTGCCCTGACTCTCACCCTACCTGCTAAACCACCTGTCATGTAACTGCCCCAGGAGCCTTCATCGCATGTACACCTGACCATGTCACTCTCCTGCGCATGGTTCTTTGTTGGCCTTTAAACCATCCTTCCCTTTTGTCAGTGTGTATCTGGCTCTCCTATCTCAAATTTTACTATACATTTTCACTTGCTTGCTATTGCCATTCCATAGAGAAGAAACAAAGATGTTGCTCTTATCACACTGACTCTTACATTCCTGGATTTTTAGTTTATTATTCTCTCTTAAGTATCTTTCTGGATTTTTTTGTAGACAAGTTACTCCCATTTTACAACGAATGTTTTTATTTTCCCAAGAAGTTCTCCATGAACTTGTTCCTGCCACTACATGAATCACTGAGAATGCAGTTTGGCGCTTGGCACCCATAGCTCGATGAGTAGGGTGACAGCCATATACACCAGGGCTGGCAGTTTTGAACCTGGCCTAGGCCTGCTAAACAACAATGACAACTGCACACACACAAAAATACCCAGGTGTTGTAGGCACCTATAGTCCCAGCTACTTGGGAGGCTGTGGCAAGAGAATTGCTTAAGCCCAAGAGTTTGAGGTTGCTGTGAGCTGTGATGCCATAGCACTCTACCGAGGCTGACATAGTGAAAAAAAAAAATCCAGTGTTGGGTGGACGGACGTAGTACTAGGCCTACAGATAGTCATGTCTACAGCCTGAGTGCAGACGCTGGCCTTTGCCAGAATTAGCATAGTGAATACGTAGTGATGATTGCAAAAGGTGTAATTCCCTTTTCCTTAATTTATGCTCTTAAGGATGTGTCCCATAGAATGAGTAAGGACACCAGGGTGCATGGCAGGCCTCCTGGGTTGGACTCCCCTCTCTCCCTGGATGAGGCCGTTTACATGTCTTGGTCATAGCTGTTTTCCTTGCCTGTGATAACCCAGTATGGACTCTTGGCACATACTTCATAGCCTGGTCCTCATCTCCCAAGCATCTAATATCTTAAAGATTCGTACCTGATGCTGAGGGGAGAGCTTGGTCCTCAGGTTCTCTCCCTTTGTTTTCTTTCTTTATTTTTTTTAAGAGTTATTTATTTATTTTTTATTAAATCGTAAACACATAGATCATGTAGACATTAATGCATTTATGGGATACAATGTGCTGATTTCACATAGAATTACATCGCACTGGTTAATATATACCTCATCTCATGTACTTAATATTGTGTTAAGATACTTATACTCTATACTTACTAGATCTGACATGTACCCTTGCAATAAGCACCACAGCTATTTCAGTATCTCCTTAAGACCAAATTGACTTCTTTGGGCAAATGTTTCCCAAATTTGGCAGAGTCCTTGGAATTCTGTATGTGAATCTATACGTATTTTTGCCTGCACCACCCTGTTTCGTTTAACTCTGGCCCATGTGCAGGTCCAAAACATTCAATGTGCTATCCAGACCTTTCGGCCACCTCACTGCTATGGGCGATGTAATATATTTGAGATATAGAGGACAGGCATTTTACCCTTTTCACTGCCCTTTCTGTTATTAATAATCGCCATGACTTTTCAAAGTCTTACCCTTCTCTCTCCGCCTGCCTCTCCGTGGAAGTGTCCTGTCTCCTGTCTAATTAATGACCATAGTTTACAGACAGTGCAGCTGTCTACACAGATGCTTCATTACCCTCAAGACAGAAAACGATGTAAGAGTGGAAGGTTTCTTTCTCAGGGTTCTTTGGGCAACTATGAAGGATGAAATCATTAACGTGACTTTTAACTAAAGCAGGGCCTTGTGGTATTGCGTCATCTTGCTGTGCTCCTGGTGCACACGCTGGAAGCGTTACGGCTCTGAAATCAGGGTTTATTAGCTTTTGTTTATAGCTGAATTTGCTTGGCGCCACAGAGAACTGAAAAAATAATGATAGAACACTTCACATTGTATCTGAGTTTTCCAAATGGCTCACATTTGGGGTGAAGTTACAATAATAAAATGGATTAATTAGAAAAGAAGACTCAGTACTTTTCCTAAAAGACCATAGGCTGATCCTTACAGCAGATGGCATGTTTTAGAGAAGGACGCCATTTATAAGCCTGCAGAGGAGTCCTTGGGAGCTGCATAGAATTGCTTTTATTCATTCACATGACACATACTTGTTGGTGCTGTTTGCCAGGTACTGTTCTAGGTACTGAGTATGAGTACTAGTGAACAAGAAATATTCCTGGCCCTCCAGGAAATTAGGATATTGCATTACTCTTGGGATTCTAACACACTGTTTTACCAGCTCCTCTGTCAAGCTTCCACCATTTCACAGGATGCCTGGTCCTTGTGACTAGTGATGATTGCTTCATACAGCCTCCGCCACGCAGCTCTTAGCCTCCTGCTTCCCTGAGGAGGCCGATAGTAACAAGCACGTGAATTGTGCTGTTTAATGATCTCATACTGGGGCCCTGGGACAGTGCTGTGAGGTCACATGGTGCACTCACTCGCCTACCCACGTGCCAGTCAGGCAGGAAACGGGCCTGAGAAATGGGTGCTGACTGACAGTCACACGATAGTCCCCTCACCTGCTTTCTCATTGTGTGCAGTGTCAGTTACTCGTGGTAAGCCCAGGACAAGACTTTGAAAGAGGGAGACTATATTCACAGTTTTTATTAAAATAAATTGTTATAGTTGTTCTATTTTATTATTGTTGTTCTTAATCTCTTACTGTGTGTAGTTTACAAATTAAACTTTATCATTGGAATGTGTGCATATATCCGGAAGACCAAAAATCACACTACAACAAAGATATTTGTACCAGAATGTTTATTGCAGCCCAATTCATAATTGCTAGGTCCTGGAAGAAGCCCAAGTGCCCACTGATCCACAAATGGATCAATAAATTGTGGTATATGTACACCATGGAATATTATGCAGCCTTAAAGAAAGACGGAGACTTTACGTCCTTCATGTTTACATGGATGGCGCCAGAACATATTCTTCTTAGTAAAGATCCCAAGAATGGAAGAAAAAGTATCCAATGTACTCAGCCCTACTACGAAACTCATTTATAGCTTTCATATGAAAGCTATAACCCAATTACAGCCCAAGAATATGGGTAATGGGGTGTGGATGGGGGGAGGAGGGGGAAGGATGGGTGGAGGGTGGGTTATTGGTGGGACCACACCTATGGTTCATTTTACAAGGGTACATGTGAATCTTTCTAAATGTAGACTATAAATGTCTTAACACTATAACTAAGAAAATGCCATGAAGGCTATGTTAACCAGTTTGGTGGAAATATTTGAAATTGTGTATAAAACCAGCACATTCTACCCCACGACTGCATTAATGTACACAGCTATGATTTAATAAAAAACAAACAAAAAGAAAAA
Organism: Galagoides demidoff; assembly: GCA_963574575.1. Lineage (NCBI taxonomy): Eukaryota > Metazoa > Chordata > Mammalia > Primates > Galagidae > Galagoides > Galagoides demidoff. Next base: position 16,240 of record CAUYQV010085187.1, on the reverse strand, counting down.
AAGAGGACATGCGCATAAGAGGTTAAAAAAAAAGAAAAAGAATAATATGGTTAGTATCCATGGGGTTTAGTACTATACAGGGTCCCCAAGATCACCATAAATAGGGAAAATGGGAAATTACAGCAAAATATTCATTATAAAAATTTACAAAATATTTATAAAATATTATCTACAGTTTTGTAAAATTTGGTAATGAATCTTTTGTAAATAAAGGTACATTTGGCTACAATTTATCACTTTCTCTATATATGACCTATTTTGGGGGTGCCCTCTATCTACAGTTTCAGGGGTCCACACAGGGCCTTGGAGGGCATCCCCTACAGGATCAAAACGGTCATCATATTGTCTTTCAGCATCTTATTTGCTCTCCAGTTCTTTGCCCTCCACAGTGTTTTGTACTGAAGGTCTGTTCTGCAGCTCCCAAACTTGACTGGGACCTCGGCACTGAGCGAACTCTGTCTAGCTCATGGCTTCCGTTTTCAGAGCCTCTGTTTCTGTTTCTCTCTCGCCTTTCTCTTTCTTTCCATGTCTTTCAGTTGTTATTTTTCTCCCTGCTCATCCTTTAAATCAGGGCTTCCTAGTCTAACTTCTTCAATCCTTAAAGAGTCTATGGATAAACGTCATGAATCCATAGGCTCCCTGGAATTGTGTCTAAAAATAGTTTTGTTATGTGCCTATGTAGTTTTGTAGGAGACTTCATGGTTTGCTTCAGATTCTCAAAGTGACCCCAAAATATACCCGAATAACACATTTGACTCCCTTCCGTTTTCACTCTGTACTTTCTGTCTTTCTCTGAGCACTCACGATGGCTTACATCATTCAATACCACGTAAATAGCAGTCACTCTTATATCTCCAAGTTAGAATTCTGTCCTGCCCACTTCCCACCACCTACCTGCAGAAAATCTTTTTCAGATTCTCATAGGCTACTCATGTCCAAGCTTGACCCACTGTTTTCCTCCCATAACTTTTTGCCTCTGGTGTTTTCTGATTTTTTGAATAATGTAATCTTTGGCCAAATCAGTTAACAAAGCAGACATCTTCAGTTTCCTTCTTTTCCTCATCACTGCCTTTTTACCAATTTCTGCGTACCACATATTATACTATTTTTAATACATCATCCAAATCTTCTTATCTCTATGTCCTCTGCTGCTACTGCTGCCTTACTTAAAACCCTTATTTTAAGATTCTTAGCTTTTTAGCTGCTCTATTTTTGAGACCCTTCAAAGTATCTGCTATATAGAGACCATGGAGCGCCTTCTAAAATATATATGCAACCACATTAATTCTTCATTTAAAATACTTTAGTGCTTATGTTTCCTACAGCATGAGATGAAGTGAAAATTCCATTAGCATGGTCCGTAATACATCTATCTTATGATCTGATTCAGGCCTGACACCCAGAGTCACCTCTAGGTGGCTTCCCATGTATAGCATCGGTATCTCCAGTGCGTCTGTGTTTCCTGTACCCCATGATGCCCTGTGCTCTCCCACTGATGGCAGGGCTCACTTCTTCACGCCTTCTTGAGTCTGTGTTCAACCTTGGGATGTACTTTGGTTAAAGAGATATTAGCATATATGACATAAGCAGTGTCTTAAAGACCATTATGCTTGGATTACTGGCCCGATTTTACCTTGAGTTTCTGCCATCACCATGAGAAAGACATGCCTGTCCATCCTGGCCCTGGGAGAAGGAAGATGAAGAAGGGGGGCGGTTTCCCCAAACACTGCCTGGAGCAGCACTTTCTGCAAATAAGTGCAGATGACATAACCCGAATCCTGCAGTTTATTCCTCTTTACTTCTGAGTTTTGGTGTAGTTTGTAACACAACCAAAGTCAACTGATACATTTTCCATAAAGCTTTCTCTGCTGTAGCTTTATTTAATGGCTCAACACTACCCAAAGCCACAAACTTTTCAGCCTCTTCTCTTACAATTCTTTAATTATCTTCAAGTTTCCATGTGCCTAGTGATTCTTACTCTAACTTTGAGATGCATGCCAAGCATTTATTCCTCAGTGAAGCTTTCTGTGATCTACCAAGAAGGTTGTCACTTCTTACTTTGGGTCACGTGGTGCTTTTTGCATATTAATCACATTTGCACATTATCACAGGCTATTTGTCTCTTACAAGTCTGAGCACTCGAAGGGCAGGACTGTCTATTGTTTAACTTTGGGCAACATCAGGGAAGCTTTTACAGAAGAAGACATAGACACCCAAGTTGAACAAAGAAAGAGAAAGATGAACAGGTGGGCGACGGGTAGATCAGGAGAGCCTGGGTCACCAGAGGTCAGGGGGCTGAGGTAAGCAGACATGTTAGAAAGGCATGATCACATTTTTCCTTGATGTTCCTTCTCCTTTTCAGGTATAATGGAGATTGCTGTTACTGCAGGAAGGAGAATTATTCCAAAGGCACAGTGCTGGATGTGCCCCGCAATGCTGATTTTCTTCCCTCTGGGTGGTGAAGCTATGCACTGTATGGTCAGCACCTGCCTTGCTCTGGGCATTCTGTCCAGCTGTCCAGTCTGTGAGAGATGATGACATTTACAACTGTTACAAGGCTATTGTTTTGGCCACCTGCCACAGTGAGGCCCAGGTCCAAGTGGCTACCATCTGGCAGGGCATCTGCTCAGCCACTGGGTGGGCTGTGGGCACAGCAACATGCCCACAGAGAAGACATTGCCCTCTGCCCTTGGGGGAGGAGGACACATTGTGTTTCTACTCGCGCAAGAGATGTACAGTGAGAGTCACTGGGAGGGACCCTCTCCACTGTGGCAGCGGTTCTTCATAGCCTTCACCTTTGAGGTCCCTGCCAATACTTTAGAATGCACCTGATGAGACACATGGGCCTGTTGCCAGACTGGGTTCCCATCCCAGCTGCGACACTTTACTATATGACCTTGGAGTAAGTTTCCTGTGTCTAGCACTGAGTGTAGTCTGCCCTCAGTAAATGTCGTCTGTTTTTATGTTTAGACATCACCTTGGGATGTATGATGCTCTCAGAAATCAGAAGCTGCTAAGCCTCTCAGCACCGTGCTCTTCAACAATGTGCAAAAGTCTTCCTTGCCCTATACCCCAGTCTTGCTGAATATTTATATTTTCCTAAATTTTTGATGTTTCCTGACACTTCTGGGCCTTTGCACACAATGTTCTTTCTGTTGGCACACTCCTGATCTGTTTTTTTCAAGTTAATTCCTCAACACCTTTTAGGTGTCACTTTTTCTTAGAAGCTGTCCTCTCTCACCTGTCCCAGACCTGTCACCACATCTGTCTGTACTTACCTCTAATATTGGATGGGTGGATGATGAAGTGTTTACACATGTGATTGGTATTATTCCAATTTAATGAGCCTTTAACAGTTAAATTAAGTGTGTTAGTGTCTTCTTGAAAATAAGTCTATTTGTTCATATTTAGATGCAAATTATGGCATGTAAGAAAGGGAATTGAGAGCCTAATCCGGAGAAGGAGATTGAAACAATCATAGGCTACTTTTTTGTTCCAATCTCCTCTTGTCTGTGCTATGTAGGGCCAGAGTTGCCAACTGGAAAGACCTGTATTTAGGGAATTGGTGTTATTGATCCAATAGAGACTTTTTTTTTTTTTTGGTCAAATACAAACATGTTTAAAATGATTTTAGTTAAGTGGAATTGTGTGTACATGCTGTAACTGGATTCAGGAATAAAAATGAAGGTATTCAGGCCCTGGAAATTCTGTAATTTTTGCTGAGGCTCAGGGTAGCAAGTGTTTTTGGCAGAGTTGTCTAGTTGATATGATTTGAAGAAGCCTGTGCAGCTTACCTGTTCAGAAACTAGTCTGTCTTCAACCTGAGATCAGACTTGAAATTCTTACCATTTTAGCAAGTCCTTGAATTAAAGATCTATCTCTACAAATTTTCTTTATAAAGATAACCTTATCAATGGAAATGGATACTATCTTAACCAATGCAAATTAAAATAATAATAAACATTGACATACACAATCATTTAATAAATTTTTCTTTCCTATTGGAAGTATATCAAATATTCTTTAATTGATTAATGTTTGGTATGTAGAATCTGTCAGTGAACAAAACAAATACAATTCCTTCCCCAAAGAACCTCACAGTATAACAAGGAGACACAGAAAGTAAGCAAACACAGCAGGCAGAATATTGGAAGGCCAAAAAAATCCTATGACAAATTAAAGTCAATTAAGACACAAATTTGTATGCTTTACATAACCCTTTCACATACATATAATGGTATAATTTGATCCTTCCACATATCTTGAAGGGGTTGGGGTTGGGGCTATATTGTTTCTATTTTATAGATGAGCAAATAAAAATAAAAAAGGCAACATGTTGCCAGGACCTGCCTAATCCTCAATTCTTCCTTAGACTTGGAAGTATTTGAAACCACCTGTTTGCTTCAACTCACTCAAAACCTAGGGTCAATCCTAGAGATAGAGATTTAGATAGCTCTAATAAAACAGTCTTGGAAGGATCATCACCTTCGGTGTCAGTCTGGCTCAAATTTGTGAACTACTTGTAACAATCAGGCACTTCTCATGTTCTAGATGAATTTCTAGTTCTTGGTTTGTACATTTGTACTAGTACCTGATTTGTGTACCTCATGTTTAAGGCTCTGTCAGATAATCTTGAGAACAAGAACTCTGCTAGTGTGCGTGAGGGTCAGCACCTTGAACCTCCTGATTTTTGGGACTTGGACTCTTCTCTCTGTGGCCCTGGACCCAAATGACAAATAGTGTACTAATGCTTTGTTATGGAGCATTAAATTAATGACAACATCATAACCCTGGGGGTGGGGTAGCGGGGTCAAAGTGAGAGAAGCTTTCCCAAGTGTATCCAGTCAGGAACTCAGAACCAGCACAGAAATCCAAAGAGACTGGAACAAGGGTAGCAGGTAGATAGGTGATGTTAATGAAATTAAAAGAGAATAAATTTATGAGTGTTCTGAAAATTAATTCAAGATCAAAGGATTTTAATACTAATAAATGTATAAATATCATTAATAATAATACCTTTTTTGTGTTCTTTTCAATTATTGAGTACTATACCATATACTTGGCAGATAGAACTTTGTCATGCAAAGGATCACTTGCAGTAAGTGATATACCATTTTTAAAGTAGAATTTGACTCAAAAAATTAAGTAATTTTATTAGTTTCAGAGCTTGTAAAAAGTTCTAGAACCAAATTACAGATTTACAATAAATAGTTTTGTGCCTTGATCATGTTGGTCATGTATACAAAATAGAGTTAATAAACTTAAGGGGTTATGGTAAAGCTTAAATAAAATTATGCATAAAATATCTTAGCCCAGTATCCTTGTTTCTGGTACATATTTAAGATATTTTTTAACTATAAGTCATATTGTGTTCCTGCATTTATGTTTAGTAGCTGGAACTAGCCCAGACTATAGTTCCTGTGATGTACCACCAGCGAGTGGTTGAATTAATGGCTGTAAAATCTTATTGAGTGCAACTCACTAATAGTTATAGCAAGCTACCAAAGAGAGGCTGGCGATATTTTGGCATTCATGATACTGTTTATCTTCCAATTCATTAAAGGGTGTTTTGAAGTTGATGCTGTTAGTTAGTTTCCAATTGTTTCTATCTGTTTTGGTTTCTTTGCAAGAAGGATATTCATTTCATGATTACTCTGGCCATTTTCTTCTGAGAAATAGAAGAGCATCCAGATATTAAGCCATAAGATTTCAGTTCTCTACTTGTGGTTTTAATATTCGACTTGTTATGGGAACTGAAACAAATCACTTCCCTTTGGTGTAGTGAAGATATTAGGGGGGAAAAAAGTGGAAAAGTTGACAATTCTGGTTCCATGTCCTACCAGCTGTGCGAACATGAACAAATCAATTAACTTCTTAAAGAAAAAAAAAATAAATAGATGATGACTTTGTATCTCCCAAGGTTGAGAGGTTAAAATGAATAGTACATAAAAATGGTGAGCACATAGCATAAATGCTTAATAAATATCATTTTCTTTTTCTACTACCTAAACTTTGGGCCTGTCCTTCATCTGAGAAATGATGGGATTAAGCTAGAATAGTGGCCTTTGATATACTGATCTATTATCTTTGTATCTATCTATCTATCATCCCTCTGTCTATAATATATTTGTCAGAAAATTCTTTTTTCAAATCCAGAACACCAACATGCAAAACAGACAAAATGGATCACTCTGATCAAACTTGAAAAGGGGCATCTGCTTTTCTCAGACTATTCATCGCTTCTCAGACACACCTGTTGAGCACTGAAGTTCCAACATAGACAACTGACAGCTTAGAAACCACACAAACACATGCATCAGCTTTTTGGTTTTCTCTGTTATGCTTATGATTAAGTGAGTAGTGCCTTTAACCAAGTTTTAAAAGGTCATATAAGACATTAAAACAGAGTCATCTTTGTGTTTGGGGGTAGAAACTGGAAGAGGATATCACTTCATGATATTACTTGCAATGGGTAGAGCTTTTTCTTAGATTGTTCAGAAGAAATCTAGCATAGAGCAACAGTCTACTCCTAGTAAAGGTTCTCATTATCCTTCAGACTCAGAGGCTCACATAGATTTTACCTTCCTTTTCAGGCCAGTGAGTGCCATTGGGTAATGTCTCTATTCCATATTGTCACAATAATGTTACATAAGAAAACACTGCAAAAGTCGGTAGAATATAACCACAAATACTTTTCATTACCCCACAAATCTGTAGGTCGATGACTTACTTAGACAGGTGTGAGTGGGGAAGACCTTCCGGCCTTCTCTTGGCATACTCAGGTATGTGGTGACCGGGTACTGACCTGAAACAGCGGGCAAAGGTAGCCGCATTTCTGTCTGATTCTCTGATCAGCAAGCCCAGGTATATTACGTCAAGACTCGTCACAAGCTCTTTTCATGCCTAAAGTTTCATGGTTTGTAAGACTGAAGTTTTATAAGCTTCCATGGCAGTGGGTGTAGATACAGTGGAAGATTGGAACTGCATCTGCAATCAATTTACCACAAGTTCTCTATGTACTAATATATAGTTACTATAATAGACCTACAAATTGGTCACAGACCTCTTGACATATGTTGAGGACATTCAAATATCAAATCTAGGGTCTATCTCTTATTATCCTGATAAATTCCCTATTATTCAATTACAACTCTTATAAAAAGAGGGTAGTAGGCTGGGCATGGTGGCTCATACCTGTAATCCTAGCACTCTGGGAAGCTGAGGCAGGTGGATTGCTTGAGCTCACGAGTTCAAAACCAGCCTTAGCAAAAGCGAGATATTATCTCTATGAAAAATAGAAAACTGAGGCAAGAGGATCACATGAGCCCAAGTTGGAGGTTGCTGTGAGCCATGATGCTAAGGTACTCTACCCAAAGCAACAGCTTGAGACTTAAAAGAGGGTAGTAATATTCTCATTCTCCTAGGGTAGCTATCAAGATTAAATGAATTAATGTATATAAAATGCTTATAATTGTGCATGACAGTAAACACTACACAAGTGTTATTCATTGCTATATATTAAAAATAATATTAAAATTTCCTGATTATAAAAAGCTACTATACATAAATAAATGAACTTTCTGACACCACTGACAGGTAGGGATTGTTTAGAGTAAAACAGATGTAGATTCAAAGCACTGTTTGACACGAGATATTGATATTTTTTATTTTTGCTGCTTGACAGTTTTCTTATCTGGTTATAGGAACTCTTAATAATAAGCATGGACTGTGTTTTTATCACCGTTGGGTTCTCAACGTATAGTATACGGCTTGACATTAGTATACCTTGAATAAATATAGGTGGACTTTATAAAATGATTTTTATTTTTTTCCTGTTTTCTCCCTTTCTTCCTTTCCATCTACACTATTTTGCACTGATGAACACTAGGTGTTTCTATATGTTGCCTATTCTGAATAAAGTTGCAATGAACGTTTATTTCTAAGTCTTTGTGTACTACCTCGGAGTGGAATCCCAGTCATTTGGGAAGGACTTTGTCTAACTTCCTAAGAAACTGCAACGGTATTCCAAAATGACGACCATTTTCCTAGTCTCGCCATCAGTCTTTGTGACAACTGTCTATTTGTAGACAATGTGCATGTGTATGATGTGTCTATCAAGTTATTTTTGCTCATTTTTGTTTATTGTTACATTATTGATATGTAAGTGTTTATAAGGCCTTGGATATAAGTTTGTCATCAGATATATGACTTAAAAATATTTTGTCTCAGTCTGCGGAGTATCTTTTAGTTTCTTTATGTCTTTTGATAAAAATAAAGTCCAAAATTATCAATATTTTTCTTTATATAGTATGGTATTTGTGTCCTAAAAAATATAGTTCTACTTAAAAACGAAACATATTTTCTCTGATGTTTTCTTTTCTAAATTTTATACTTTTGGCTTTTATAGTTTATACAATGGTCTATCTCAAAGTTAATGTGTGTGTGTGTGTGGATGGTATAGTTATGGGTGAAGTTTATTTCTTAAAGGTTTAATTTAAAAACAATAGAAGGGATTCACTTCGGTATACACTTTAGCTTTGCTAAATTACAAATCTGTAAAATCACTACAATCCAGGTAAAATAGTTCCTTCACCCTCTGATCGTCTCGTTTGCTCCTTCTCCTTTATTAGCACACCGCAGTCCCAGACACTAATGATGTTGTCATTTTGTCACTATAGATCGTTTTTTTTATTGCTTTGCATTTCATGTAAACATAATCAAATAATTTGTACTATTTTTTGTCTCTGTTTTGTTCTCTTTCTTTGGCATGATTATCCATGTTGTTGTATCAAGAATTGATTGCTTTTTATTGCCAAGTAATGTTGTATTGTGTGAACATACTAACTTTTAAAAAATCCTACTAAAAGTAGAGTTTCTGTGTCAAGGGAAATTTTATGTTTTACTTTATTAAAAAGTTCCCTATGGTTTACAAAGTGATTGTACAATTTCACCTTCTCACCAGCAAGAATTCCAGTTACTTCACATTCTAGAAATCTTGATATTTTCAGTCTTTAAGAATTTTTGCCATTCAGATGGGTTTACCTTTTTCTCTCCTGGATTTAATTTGCCTTTTACTAATAACTAAAGATCTTGATGTCCTTTTCTTACACTTATTGGATATTTCACATGTATTTTATTCATAAATTCAGTTATTTGGTGTCTTGTTGTTGATTGTTGGAAGCTCTTTATATATTCGGGACATAAGTCCTTTGACAAATATGTATATTGTGAGTATTTCTCCCAGTGTATAGTTTGCCTTTTAATCTTTACATAATTTTTATTAAAGGACATGAAATTTATTACTATTAATAAAATTAATATAAATGTTTAAATATTGATAAATGTTTTAGATTTTATAACCTTCAAATTATTTCATTTTTTTAAATTTTTTTACTTTTTTGAATTTCTTGTGTCTTCTTCTATGAAGAAGAATTTTAGGTTTTTAATTCATTTCAAGTTCTGTTCAAGCTTCAATTTGAAGTCATGACCTCAAATTTTCTCTCTCAATTTTTTTACTTCCTTTTATATTTATCCAGTAGTTCCAGTATTATTTGGTGAAAAAGCTCTTTTCTACCCATTGAATTGCCTTGGCATTTTTGTTTAAATCAATTGACCATTTATAGATGGGTTTGTTTGTGGACTAAAGTCTGTTCTATATATTTATTTTTCCTTCACTTCAGATGAACCACATTCCCTTAATTATTACAGTTTTGATAACAGGCCACATAAGCTGGAAACCCCAATAATAAAAACTATAAAGTCTTTGCATCAAGTGTGGAATGTAGCTTTAGTTTCCTCGGCCCCTCTTAGAGCCTTTAATGGTCTTGCTTTGGCTCATTTTCAGACCCTATGTCCTATCTAATAACATTCATACAAAACCAAATTCAAACTTCAGCTATTTCTTTCCAGTAAAACCCACCCTGCCTCTATCCTCACCTCTTAAACAATCCATGTTCAACCAAATGAAATCTCTAAGGTAGGGGCATTGCTTCCTCCAGAAGATATGAGACCTTTATCCAAATCCCAAGTTTCTAAGTTTATTAAAAGAAATTTTTAATTTTAATCTGAGAAGGTAGAAACTGAAAGACTGGCATTGCTAATATTGTAAATCATCTAACACAAAATCATCCCTGCACACATGGGTTTGATGTCTGCTTCCTTCTTGGTTACCTGGGGGGGATTAGTCTGTTTTGTAAGCTTGTTTTGTAGAACTAGAAAAATGCTTAAGAAACAGATGAGGGGACATAGCCCCTTGGTCTGCCAGATCCCCCTTTGGCACATTCCCAGAAGTCAGATAAGATCAACCTCACAGAAAACAACTGCCCTGGAAAACAAATGCTGGAAAACAAAAGCCTTCCATTTCACAACAACTAGTACTGGGAAAACAAACTACCTTCCATTATCACATCGCAGTAACTACTTTTCTGCTCTTTACAAATATCAATAAAAGCCCCAGCCACTCATTCTTGGGGCCTACCATATTTCTCCCTTTCATGTCTTGCTTTTTGCTTCCTTGGAAAGTAAAGTAAAACTCAAAATCTATCTCAATCTTTGAATCAAGAATCCTTTCTTGGTACGTGTTTCCACTCTCTCAATGTGAATGTAATAAATCTTTGTTTATTAACCGTACATCCTCCCCCAGACAATACCCTGTCTCATTTAAGGGCTTGCCTCAATGTGATAGTTACCATCTTAGAATTATTCATATCGCATCCCATCCTCAGACATGGGCCCTTATTATCATCTTCGTGCAAGTGCATGGACAAAAAAAGAGAAACAGGAACTGTATTTCCTGCCTCCGTGATGGCCTCTATGGTTTCCTGCCTAAAACCCACTTCTCTTCTAGGATGAATATTACTGTACAGTTCATTTTCCAAACTGGAACACTTTTTAGGGTGAAGGGAATCATCATTACTAATTAAATCTGTGTAAATCAGTGTTGAAGATTATTTTCAAAAATAGTTGAAATAATTCCTGCCATCCCTTTATGTACAGCCCCTTGCAGTGTGAATTTGCTCCTTCTCCCATCATGAAGTGAACTTTCATTTCACCATGAGGAACCACCTTTTCCACAGGGAAATGTAACCCCTTCTCTCACAGCATAAACATAACAACAAAACAGTTCCCAGTGACTTTTTTGCATGTCTTTGCCTCCAGCAAAATGGTGGACACACAAGACCAATTTTGAGCCCTGTGGCTTTCCCTCTTCTCTCCTCCAAGGCTTTCCCCATTTCCTCTCCTCTAGAGCTACACTGCAGGTGATAATCACTATGCAAACAATCATGGTCTCCTCCCCAGCAGTCCTCCTTGGATTGAACCCAGATCATTTTGACTGGAGTTTGGGGTGTTCCTCCATCTCCTCAAACTCTCACTCAGAGAGGAGCTCTCACTTCTTTCTTCAAATGACTGATCACATGAACAGAACAAATGTTTTCCTAATTTAACTATCAGAAGTTGTCTATATTGCTTTTCTATCCGAATGCCTAATTTCCTCAATAACATGTTGGTTTCAGGGAGGAAGTGTGCTGATCTCTTCCTGCCTGTGAGTCTGGAGGAAAGAGGAAAATAGGAAGAATCTAAAATGGCTGAGGAGAGTTGCCGAGGCTACTCTAGCAGAGGTATTGCATCTGGTGAGAAGCCCTGAAATGAGAGGCCCACAGCTCAGTGGTAATAATACAGGTACCAACTAGGTCACTATCAGTTTCTGGTTGATACAGAGCATCAGACGTTACATATAATTTAAAATTATAATCAATGTATGGAACAGAAGACATGGAGATCAGGGACTTGATAGAACTTATTTCCTTATAACGTTAGGGGTATAATACCAACAGCAGCATGATGAGAAGTTTAAGACCACACATGCACATACACAAACATACCTCTTTCCCTCAAGATGGGTCAGATTCAAGGACAAATATTGTCATTGTACCCAATGTTAGAACTGAAGTCCTGGTTGATGAGGGAAAAGATGAAAGGATCTTGAGTCTAAAAAAGTGGCTCATCTCTTAGAATTAGCCTCTCTTACATGTCCTAAGAAGCATGTTTATTTTCCTCAGTCTCTCCTGCTGAGTGATAAAATGCCAAGGGGGAAAGTGGAATAGTTTATGGAAAAAGAACCAAGACTATGCTTGATTTTTATATTGGGCTTAGGACAGGGTACAAAATATATCTTGGTAGGAAATCAATGGCTTAGACTAACTCACGTGGAAATTACATTGATGTTTGAAACCACTCTCCCAGAAAGATATTAAAGAGCATGAAAAAGCATTCATCTAACTGAAGTGTTCTGTGTTGCTCACACACAGAACTGTTCTGAGGCTCAGCCAAATGAAATTTAGTGATCTGGTGGGATCCTGTATTTCTCTCTCTGTCTCTCTCTGTCTTTCTCTCCTCTCTTCCTTACCTCTTCCTTTCTTTCTTTTATGACATAAATTTGATCCAGACACCATTCTATTCCATTCTGCATCTGTCTTCTGTTGCTATTTTATTCACAGGAGATTATACAACCAGGCTCATCTACAGGTGATAACTTGATTTTGGAATTGGAATCTGCAGGTTAGATTGTTATGAATATGTAGCTGAAATTATTTATTAGCTCTTATTAAATAATAATTGATTTAGAACAATGAAAAGAAGTTGAAACTAAAGTACATGCTTTTACAAAATTCAGTGTGGTCTTGAGATGAAGAGCTCTGTCCTTCTGCGTTATTGCTGGTGAACATTATGCGTGGTCAGGAAATCACAACTCTTGTAAAACTTTATTAGTGTTCAAGATCATTAACGGGAAGCAGAGGGGAAAAGGAAGTAAATATAAAGTGTCAGTTTCAGACAGTCAGAGACAAGTTCATTGAGCTGTAAATTAAATCAAATGCCACAAAATATGCAGATTGTAAAAAAGTCCATTCTCTGCAAAGCTGTTAAACTTTAAAAGGTCTTTTCAATTAAAATGACTGAGATGAGTTTTGTGTCTTGTCACTATAGAAAAGGACTGAAAAACATTCAGAGGGCACTGGGTAGAGAAAAACAGGTGGGGAAAGGTTCTTAATTTGTGATGAAAAGATGCACTGGTAGCCAGGATTTGCCCACACTGGCAACTGCCTGCACCTGCTCTTATTCTTATCTCCTTATTAAACTCCTACAAACATCATTCACCTTTGGGGGTTTTCTTACTAACATTGATGTTCGCATTTGTCCTAATCTTATGATCTCCTTTGTGTTATCTTTGTTTCTCAATTTAACCCCAGTTTTGAGTCATGAATAAATAAATTACTACTGTAATCAAGATCTTGGGTTGAAATATCTTGGCTAATACTGGGTCAAATTTCCATACTTTGTCATAATTAGGTACTCAACGCATCCTGCCTCTCTGTTATGGCCCAAAGTGGGACATTTTCCCCCAAAATGAGTATGTTTGGTTGCAAAATGGTCAAAAGCCACCACATCAATTATTCTCATTATTCAATCCAAAATACATATGTTCCCATTTTAAAGAAATGGAGGAAAGAGAAAGGAAGAAGAAAGAAAGAGAAAAGATAGAATGAACAAAAGAGAAGGACATAGTAGAAAGGGGTGGGGGGTGGGGAGAGAGAACACCATCGCAGCAGTCGCAAAAAACTAAACTATACCAAAAAATACATAACCTCTAACACACCCACAAAAGAGTCCCCTGGCTAAACATTTATAATTATTTATCCTACGAGCCTAAACGAACTTGTACCTTTCAAAGAAAGACAATGTCAGCAGGTACTTCATCTTACTTCATTAGGACTTCTGTATAATGTCCATTTCACATTTAATATACTCTGATCCTGACCATATATGCTATAATTAATGGATTGAATTCCAGAACACCTTGTCTAAATAGTGGGAAATATGGGAGAAAGAAAACACAAACACACACGGTCTTCAGAAAGGAAGGACATGTAGGCATTTTGATGCCTCATTTTTGTACCTGACCCTGGACCCACAGCTGACATTTTTATCATTTTCTTCCATTTCCTACATCATGTTCTGTTCTGGGTGCTTTACTTAATGGTCATAGTCAGGTTTGTTATGCCCAGTTTCTGTGAGGTCCTGTAGTTCATGTCCTCAAAATATATAGTCACTAGTTAGTTTTAGTGTGACTGCATAGCATCTGTGTGTGCCCAGTCATCCTTCTGGATATTGGGCTAAAATATGACATCGATATTTTAGCAAGAAAGTGAACCCAGAAACCAGATGTTAGAATCAGATGCTATATCTTGCCAAAAGCAGTTTTTGCAAATCTGTAAGCTAATTGTGTTTACTATGTGAGTGATGTGTCTGTAAACACAAGAGACAAAGAAAAACCCTGGTCTGTGGTTCTTGACAGTGGGGTAGGATCTTCCCCTTGTACAGCTACACCACCTGAGTATATCTCCTACAGAATAATTGTGGTTGCCCTCAGAGGATGGTCTCACCAAACACTCCTGCTGGTGACATCCTGAATCATTAGCTGGAAGCCATATCCTACAAGCTTGCTGTGTGAGCTGTGTATTATATAAACGTGTCTGGATATTAATTTGTAGCAGACCATATAGCTCAAAGGACAAGAGAAGTGAGAGTTAAGCTTTGAATTCTCTGTCACTATGAGAAACACCGTAACTGTTCCATAATGCCTTGGTGATAAGGCACGGGGAAGGGATTCCACTCTTGGTAGCACAAGAGCACACGAGATGAGAACATCAGTGTTTGGCAGTCTCTAAACCTGTGGTGTAAATAACTGCAGGAGAGGTTAGTCCAGGGTCATTCATTCCTTCATGGACTCACTCATTCTGATTCTTTTGCTCCTCCTCTCTGAGAAGATTGCTAAGATTTGTTCTCCTACTAGGACTGTTTCTCTCCCTTGAAGGCTGTCTCTCCCTCTCTCTCTCCTGCTAAGACCAATTGCCCTCCAGCACCTAAGTGGAGTTAATCCCAAGCAAGGTAGCACAGAGGTCCTCATCTGGACAATTAGATAGGCTGAGGCCAGAGATCTGGCCAATCTCGGGCCCCGATATTAATTATTAATCATCAAACACATTCCTTTGTTGAACTAATTGAGAACTATCCATTTTATCTCTGAAGTAATCCTACCTGTACATTGAAGAAGTTGTATTCTATTAACAAAGGACCTAGGAAGATCCCTACAAGGTCACTTTGAATTCACCCTCGTTTTTCTCTGTTTCATTTGTGTCATAATCATTTTTCTTCCCCATAATTGGGGCTAATTATCTTTTGTTATAAATAACATATGTGTATTATAGTCTAAGAGAAGAAGAATCCTGATAACTAGGTGGCAACCTTGGCTTCCAATTCAAGAGAATCATTTTTGTGTTTTTATTTATGAAAACATTTGATTTATGTATTTTCAACTACATCATACATTGAAGAATCTACTCATTCTTCAATTACTCAAAAATATACCATTTTTACACCATTGTAAAATAAAAAATCTTAAAGTTGAAAATCATGAGTTGATCCATCATAAATTTAGGACCATCTGGAGTCACTGGTACATATATATATATATATATATATATATATATGGGCCAATATACCCAGGAAGAAAGGACACAAACTTGTGGTTAAGTCCATGACAAACTTTCGAAAGGTGTTTCAACCATTTTATAAAGCCATTTGTTTCTGGATGGTACGTAAATGATAAAGACAATAAATTCCACAGACATTAGTATTTCCCTTCTCAAATAATAAAGTCAGTTATTTGGCAAGAAGAAATTTGGCAAGGAATCCCATAAAAATTAGCCTTGATCATAACCATCTTCTCAAGTGCTATGCACTCAGAGAGAGAGGCCACATTTATATAACTGTTATTACAATATGTTATAATTATTCTTTCTATTATTAGTTACTGTTGTTAATATATTTCTGTGACTAAGTTATAAATTAGAATTCATTGTAAATGTGTATATATAATAGAAAACACAGTGTATGTGGGGTTTGATACTATCTGTCATTTCAAACATCTGCCAGGGGTTTTGGAATGTATTCCCATTGGAAAGGATATCTTTTGTACCATCATGATGGCAATCAAATTTCAACTTGAGTTTTGGAGGGGATAAACATTCACAGCATAGCGGGAAGGTATGCACCCAATCAGCTATGGGGAGCTAGTGAAAGCAAGGCGCAATCCTTTTTCTCTCTTTCTTTGTTTCTTGTTCGATATATATATATATATATATATATATATATGTACCAGTGACTCCAGATGGTCCTAAAT
>CAUYQV010085183.1:0-12938 GCA_963574575.1 Galagoides demidoff | reverse complement strand
CATTCTTAAAAAGTAGGCACGTGGTCTTTCCACCATCTTGGGGCCTGTGGAGGTCTTGCTGGGAACAGGACTTCTAAAAGGCAAATATGTCTGGAAGGCTGTAGTCCAAGGCCATTTTTGCTGGCTATAAGAGAGGTCTCTGGAACCAAAGAGAGCACACAGTTCTTCTTAAAATTGAAGGTGTTTATGCCCGAGATGAAACTGAATTCTATTTGGGCAAGAGATGTGCTTATGTATACAAAGCAAAGAACAACACAGTGACTCCTGGCGGCAAACCAAACAAAACCAGGGTAATTTGGGGAAAGATAACTTGAGCCCATGGAAACAGTGGCATGGTTCATGCCAAATTCCGAAGCAACCTTCCTGCTAAGGCCATTGGACATAGAATCCGTGTAATGCTGTACCCCTCAAGGATTTAAACTGATGAAAAGTAAATAAAAGTGGATTTATGCTGTTGTACTTAAAAGAAAAAAAAAAAAAGTAGGCACGTGGCAGGTGCCTGTAGTCCCAGCTACTTGGTAATTCTTGTTTCAGATGTTACCAAGTGGCTTGCCCCAGATTAAGTAAGTGACCTCAAGGCTTCCTTAGAAATCTTCAAGGAGGGGTAGCACCTGTGGCTCAAGGAGTAGGGCACCAGCCCCATATACCAGAGGTGGCAGGTTAAAACCTGGCCCCAGCCAAAAACTTAAAAAAAAAAAAAAAAAAGAAAGAAAGAAATCTTCAGGGAAACACAGCCAAAACCACATCTCCCTTCAAGGTATGATATTAGCTGAGAAAAGAAGCCAGTTTCAAGATGAACTTATTCATTGGAGTCATTCAGATCCATTGCTCAGAGATAGTGAGAATGACAGGCAGAAAAAAAGACATCCTGAGGCAGAAAGGAAACTTTCGCCCATCCATTCATTAAACAAACACTGAGCGACAACACCATGTCCCATAAAGTACCCGATACTAGGAGAAAGGGGCTGTAAGAGACAAAGATATGCCATTCCAGAAACAGAAGGAAAGTGCATCTCAGGCAAAAATGCAGAGTAAGACCTACAGAGAAAGTTTCATTTGTGTTTGTTTGATAAACAGCAAATAAAACCCCAAATATATTCCAAATAGCTGTCCTGAGATAGGATGTTATGCGTAATTATAGTGCTTTTTAAACTTCTTCTTTAGCATAAAATGCCTTAAACAGGGAGAAGGGCTTTTCAAAGAGACGAACAGAACACGACTCATCCTTACTCTCCCTTTGCAGACTGTTCCGTTTATTGGCAATTAGCTATATACTGACTATCTGGTGAAATCTCATATTGCTAGTTTGCATCATTCTTTGACTACTAATCTCTTTTTCCAATAAGATTGTGGGGGGGGATCTATTATAAAAGTGTTACATGGTTATGGTCATGGATATATATCTACAGATAGACAGAGTTACATATAGATATAGATTGTTTTTCTTTTTGAGGCAGAGTCTCACTCTGTCACCCTGGGTAGAGTGCCATGGTGCCATAGCTCACAGCAGCCTCAAACTCCTGGGTTCAAGCAATCCTCTTGCCTCAGACTCCCAAGTGGCTGGATCTGCAGGCAGGAGCCACCACGCCCAGGCCACATATAGATTTTTAAGTTAAAATGTAGGGGAAAGAGAACTCCACTTTCAGTCTCACTGTCTCAAAGACACTCTATATTTACTGTATTTCTTCCATCTTCTTTCTATGAGTTGTTTTTGAAAATGTATTTGAAATCATGCTACTTATGCAATCCTTCATGACAACACTCCCCACTCTGTGGCAGTCATTAAACAGGACTCACTCTGCCTCCAAGTCCAGGGGTGGTCTGTGATTGGTATAATTCAATAACGATGTCCCATCCTCCTTATCACATAAGATTGGGACAGTAATAATTGGTTCAGAAGCAGCACAAGACTCCAGATAGGCCAGCTGGTCCAATAGTTATGGAAAGAAATATCCTCCTTCTTCCTGACTGTGAATGAGGAAGTATATTCCATGGTAACCATCTTACTACCATGAAGAAGCCAACTGGTGAATGT
Source organism: Galagoides demidoff (assembly GCA_963574575.1). Taxonomy (NCBI): domain Eukaryota; kingdom Metazoa; phylum Chordata; class Mammalia; order Primates; family Galagidae; genus Galagoides; species Galagoides demidoff. The sequence goes on along the minus strand of CAUYQV010085183.1, from coordinate 10,903 downwards.
AAGGCTGGTGGAAGAGGGCAGAACTGAGAGAACTATCAAAAAATGCAACCTAGCTGTGATTGAGCCAAGTATATTGCTTGTTCTCTTTTTATGCTTTTCAATTTTATGAGTCAATGCATGCCCTTTTTTAAGCCCATTAAAGTTGAATTACATATTACTTGCAATCAAGCATGCTAAATGGATACACCACACACTTGGGATAATCAGATGAAGCAATTTTAGTGCCAGGCTCTTAAAAAACAAAGCCTATTTTCATGGATGTAGAATACAAAGAATAAAGTGATTAACTCCCATTCTTTATGAACTGCTCTTGAATTCAAACCAGCATACTCTGAATGTCTTTGTGTTCTCCTAAAGATGTGAATGTCCCTGGTTACTCGTGAGATCTCAGGGACTGTTCTTGGACTATGGCTTGACTGCTACTAAGCCTGTCTCTTCAGATAATTATCAAAAGAGATAAATCAATGACCTGAGTTGGATTCCAACACTTTATCCAAAAGTAAAATATGAATTTTAGGATATACTTAGGTGTGGAAGAAATAACATATTTCTTTCTTTCTTTCTTTCCTTCTTTTTTTTTTTTTTTTGAGACAGACTCTCATTTTGTTACCCTCAGTAGAGTGCTATGCGAACATAGCTCACAGCAACCTCAAACTCCTGGACTCAAGGGATCCTCTTGCCTCAGTTTTTCTATTTTTATTAAAGACAGGATCTCATTCTTGCTCAGGCTGGTCTCAAACCCCTAACCTCAGGTAATCCACCTGCCTGGGCTTCTCAGAGTGCTAGGATTACAGGCGTGAGCCACTGTGCCCTATTTCTCTATTTTCTTATAATCACATTTAATTCAAGTTTGAGACCTTATGATACTATACTGGCAGAAAATTTAATCTCAGTCAGGATTAGAGTTTCCAGAAAGAATACCACTAGGGTTATATACAGTAGGGGACATGTTACCACCAAAGCATCTTAGAGGCTCTGAAACCATTGGCTCAATAGTCTAGACTGGCTTCCCTAGAGATGGCCATTGCTACATCCTTGTGTTTTCATCAGGACCAGTGGCTGGCGTCATCCACATCTCCAGTGAGGATGTGACTCCCTGTGCTCAGGGTTCAGCCCTCTCCCACACTGTGCTATCAGGTACCCTCATATCACACAACCTATGGAACTTCACCTTCCTCCCACCTTGATTAAATCATTCCTTCCTCTTCCCTCAGCGAAGACACACACCCACACTCACATCCTCCCTGGATACTTTCATCATCTTTTCAGTAAACTTAAACATTTACAAAACTTAGAACCCACTCTTGACTTCCAACAGCTTCTGCTTTTGGTCCTACCAAAATCCCTAAAACAAGGATGCAAGGGAGAAGCTGTATAAGATAAATAGCACAAATCACTATTTCAAAAATTATTCTGCCCCCATGAAAAGTAGCCACCAACAGAAGTCCTTACCTGGAACCAGGATCCAATCTTTTTTATAACATTATTTCTCTTCACTCTTATTATCAGAATCAGGGATATGTATTCACTACTCCAGTTCTCCTGTTTGGTATAAAGTTATTACACAAAAGCACTGATCTTATTTCTCATTGACGTTTTTTACTTGTACAGAGTTATTCATTTATTATAAATAGGAGCCTACATATCCTATAGGGACAACTGCTTTATCTTGTCTACTGAGACAAGCTTTATTAACTTAGAAACGAAAACATACTTTTTTTTTCTTTTTGAGGCAGAGTGTCACTCTGTTGCCCTCAGTAGAGTGCTGTGGCATCATAGCTCACAGCAAACTCAAACCCCTGTGCTCAAGCAATCCTCTTGCCTCAGCCTCCCAAGCAGCTGGGACTACAGGTGCCTGTCACAACACCCAGCTATTTTTTTTAGAGAGGAGTCGCACTCTTACTCAGCTGGTCTCGAACTCCTGAGCTGAAGCAATCCACCCACCTCGGCCTCCCAGAGTACTTCTTTGTGTATTATGTGTTCCTTAGCCACTGATTGTAGATGCTGTTTTCTACCATCTGACTTTAAACCTTCATACTAAAGAGTTGAGAGATTTACATAGTACAAAATTACATCATTGTAGTATTCTGAGTTTATTTCATGAATTTTTTTTTTTTGAGACGGAGCCTCAAACTATCCCCCGGGGTAGAGTGCTATGGCATCACAGCTCACAGAAACCTCCAACTCCTGGGCTCAAGTGAGTCTCCTGCCTCAGCCTCCCAAGTAGCTGGGACCACAGGCGCCCGCCACAATGCCTGGCCATTTTTTGGTTGCAGCCATCATTGTTCTTTGGCGGGCCCGGGCTGGGGATTCGAACCCTCCACCTTAGGTGTATGTGGCTGGCGCCCTAGCCGATTGAGCCACAGGCGCTGAGCCTATTTCATGAATTTACCTCTACTGGTGAGTTATACTTTCACATGTTTTCATAATACCCTGGTAATTATCATCCTTTCAATTCCAATAATAGCACTTCCTTCAACATGTTTGTAATGACAATCTAGTGGCAATGAATTCTCTCAGTTTCTTTTACTTATCTGGGAAGGCCCTTTCTTTTTTTTTTTTTTAAGTTATGAAGAGTAGTTTTGCTATATATAGTACTTTTTTTTTTTGAGACAGAGTCTCATTGTCACCCTTGGTGGAGTGCCATGGCATCACAGCTCACAGTAATCTCAAACTCTTGGGCTTAAGCCATTCTCTTGCCTCAGCCTCCTGAGTAGCTGGGACTAAAGGCACCTGCCACAACACCTAGCTATTTTTTGGTTGCATTTGTCATCTTTTAGCAGGCCTTAGCCAGGCTCAAACCCACCAGCTTTGGTGTACGTGGCTGGCACCCTACTCATTGAGCTATGGGCACTGAGCCTGTATATATATATATAGTATTCTTGACACACAGTTGTTTTGTTTTGTTTTATTTTTTCAGCACTTTGAATTTATCATTTCACTTTCACCTGGCCTTCAAGATTTTCTGCTTAGAAATCTGCTATTAGTCTAATGGGGCTTCCTTTAGCTATGGCTTGAAGCTTTCCTCTTGAAGTTTTAGAATTCTCTGTTTGTCTTTTACTTTTTACAGTTTATTATTGTGTAACTTGGAGAGAAGATTTTTGAATCTAACTGGGAACCTTTGAGCTTTCTTGACCTAGATGTCCATATCTATCCCAATATGTAGGAATTTTTCAGCTATTGTTTCATTAAACAAGTTTTCCCTGCCTTTCTCCATTTCTTTTTCTCTCTGCCACACCTATAATGTGAACATTCATTCACTTAATGGTGTCTCAAAATCCCATAGACTTTCTTTATTTTTTTTTCATTTTTGTTTTTATTTTTCCTTCTGACTGAGTTTTTTCTAAAGACCTATTTTCAAGATCAGAAATTCTTTCTACTGCTTGATCTCTTCTGTAATTAAAGCTTTCCATTGTATTTTTTATTTCATCATGAATTTTTCAGCTCCAAAGTTCCTGTTTGGCTCCCTTTTACAATATCTCTTTGTTGAAGTTCTCATTCAGTTCATGAATTGTTTTTCTGATTTAATTGAATTGTTTGTATTCTCTTGTATCTTGCTGAGTTTCCTTAAGATCATTACTCTGAATCTCTCTTTTTTTTTTTTTAAGGACAGACTCTTACTTTGTCACCCTCAGTACAGTGCCGTGGTGTCACAGCTCACAGCAACCTCCAACTCCTGGGCTTAGGTGACTCTCTTGCCTCAGCTTCCTGAGTAGTTGGGACCACAGGCGCCCACCACAATGCCCGACTATTTTTGTTGTTGTTGCAGTTTGGCCAGGCCAGGTTTGAACCTGCCACCCTCGATATACGGAGCTGGCGCCCTACTCATTGAGCCACAGATACAGACCTACTTTGAATCTCTTTTCAAACATTTCATTCTTTGCTTTGGGGGTTGTTACTAGAGATTTAACATGTTCCTTTGGGGGTGTTTTATAGGCAAAATGTCTATATGCCTCTGGCCAAAAAAGCCGCTTGAGAGCAGTGAAAAGACTTTGTGCAGGCATACTTAAGAAACTGAGGCCGAGGCTTGGCATTGGCACCTGTGGTTCAATCAGCTAAGGCGTCAGCCACATACACCTAAGGTGGCGGGTTCGAATCCCCAGCCGGGGGCCCGCCAAAACAACAATGATGGCTGCAACCAAAAAATGGCCGGGTGTTGTGGCAGGCGCCTGTAGTCCCAGCTACTTGGGAGGCGGAGGCAGGAGACTCGCTTGAGCCCAGGAGTTGGAGGTTTCTGTGAGCTGTGATGCCATGGCACTCTGTCCAGGGGGATAGCTTGAGGATCCGTTTCAAAAAAAAAAAAAAAAAAGAAACTGAGGCCGAATCCCATGTGGCCAAGTTAGTTGCGGGCCTAACATGACCAAGGCTTTGGCTGGAATAGCATTTCCAGACTGCATTAAGGAATTAAGGTGGACTTTGTAAGGCCTATGAGAAAGCCCTTTTGAAAACTGGCCAGATACCCATCAGTAACCTTTCCTGATCTGTGGTAGGTGACGAAGGTCACTTACTGATGGGTCTGGGAATGGAGTAACCTTTCCTGATCTGTGGTAAGTGACGAAGGTCGCTTACTGATAGGTCTGGGTTCCTGATCTGTGGTAAGTGACAAAGGTCACTTGCTGACAGGTCTGGGAATGGTAATGTCATATAGTTATCCAATGGCACAGATGAAACCTGGACTCATGAAAGGCTTTTGAGAAGTCCAGCCTGAGAATTCCTTATAAAAGGCTCCAGCAACCCCCCACCCCGACTTAAGGCCTACATGGGAGCAGAGGTTTGCACACAAACTCCCATATGCCCAAAAAGTTTCTCTATGTTTTGCTTAAAGATTCGAAGTAACTGCCTCCAAATGGCATGGTTAGTAGAACAGTCTCTTTCCCCCATAGCCTCAGGCTTCATCAGATAAGAACAAAGAAAGTAATAACTGACAATATGTTCTTCATTAAGTTATGTTAAACGGGGTTATATTGAAAGGATTATGCTTAAAGGTGTATGTTGGGTGGATTATCAGATTACCAGGGAGGAGCTACTTACAGGGCAGGTGGTCATAAGCTATTTAAATGGATCAATGAGGTCATTGCTGCATTGTGCTCATGTACAAAATTCCCTATATAAGCCAACTGCAAATAAAGAAGCTCGCCATTTTGCCTGAGTGAGCAGGCGGTCACCTTTATTTAAAACACAATTTCAATAAGCATGCTTATTCTTTGCAATATCGCTTTTCTGTGAGACCCTTACAGCAATAGTATTTCCTTGCTTTTCATGTTTTTTGTGTCCTTATGTTGATATCTGTGGATCTAGTAGAAACTTTTTCCAATTTTATCTAGTAGCTTTTATAAGGAGAAACCTCTTCCTAGGATGTTGGTTGGATATGGTGCATTGGCTTTGATTCTAGGTCAGCGGTTCTCAACCTGTGGGTCACGACCTTTTGGACTATATTAAAGAGTTGTGGCATTAGGAAGGTTGAGAACCACTGTTCTAGGTGGACTCAGTTAGTGTGGTCTCTGTGCAGTTTCTTCAACATAATCCTTGTCAGTGACATCTGTGATCATCTTAGTTGCCTCGGCTATGGGTGTTTATGGTGGAAGTGGTGTGGTTTTGCTGCAGGCAAAACTGCCAGGCTAAATGTTGGCCAGTCAGATACAGCTATGGAGAGCTGACAGGCCATCTAGTGATCTCCCCAAGGAGGCAGTGGCCACTGCCACATTGGCAGAAGCCAGGTACAAGTGCTCATACATGCTGTGGGGCTGGGCAGCTCTACAGTGGTTTGATTTGGGACTTCCACTAGGCCAGCTGTCAAGCTGGGGCAGGCTCCCACAGGTGTGGCAGGACAGGATGGCTGTTAGTGGTCTAGAGCCAGCTCTGTGACAGTCAAGGCAGGCACTGGCATATACGGGTGTGACTAAAGCCAGCACCTCTGCAGAGAACTGGTTATCAGGCTATTTTTGAGTGTGCACAAACAATCAAATTCAAAATGGGCAAAGTCTTAAAGTCCTCATGAAAGAGGATATAAAGATGAAAAACATACGAAAATATGCTCAAAATATTATCTATTAAGGAAATGCAGGCCAGGCACAGTGGCTCACGCCTGGTGTGAGAACTCAAGACCAGCCTGAGCAAGAGCAAGACCTCATCTCTACTCAAAATACAGAAAACTAACTGAGCACTGTGGTAGGCAACTACAGTCCCAGCTACTTGGGAGGCTGAGACAGGAGGACCACTGAACACAGGAATTTGAGGTTGGTATGAGCTAGGTTGATATCGTGGCATTCTAGCCTGGGCCAACAGAGTGAGACTCTGTCTTAAAAAACAAATTTAAAAAGGAAATGCAAATTAAAACCAGAATGAGTTATCACACATACCTATTAGAATGGCTAAAATAAAAAAATAATGCTGGTAAGGATGCTAGCAGGGATATAGAACAACCAGAAACTCTCAATCGTTGCTGGCAGAAAAGCAAAAGGATACAGACATTCTGAAAAGCAGTTTGCCAGTTCTTTTTTTCTTTTTCTTTCTTTCTTTTTTTTTTTTTTTTTTTGAGACAGGGTCTCACTCTGTCACCCAGGCCAGAATGCAATGGCATGATCATAGCTCACCGCAGCCTCAAATTTCTGAGCTCTAGTAATCCTTCTGCCTCAGCCTCCTAAGTAGCTGGGACTATAAGCATGCACCCGAAGCCTGGCTAAGGTTTTAGCTTTCTATAGTGATGAGAGTCTCATTTTATGTTGCCTAGTCTGGTCTTGAACTCCTGGTCTCAAGCGGTCCTTGCACCTCTACCTCCCAAAGTGCTGGGATTACAGGTATGAGACACCACACCCAGCCTCCAGTTTCTCACAGTTATATATGCAGTATGTATAGGAAAAAAACAGTATATATAGAGAGTTTGGTACTACCCACAGTTTCAGACCTCTACTGGAGGTCTTAGAATTTGTCCCCTATGGATAAGGGAGACTACTGAACACTTAGTACATGAACCAGCATTCTTACTCCCAGTCAATAATATATAAACTTAAAATAATACAATAATAGGCTCAGCGCCTGTGGCTCAAGTGGCTAAGGCACCAGCCACATACACCTAAGGTGGTGGGTTTGAATCCAGCCTGGGCCCGCCAAACAACAATGATGGCTGCAACCAGAAAATAGCCAGGCATTGTGGCGGGCACCTGTGGTCCTAGCTACGTGGGAGGCTGAGGCAGGAGACTCGCTTGAGCCCAGGTGTTGGAGGTTGCTGTGAGTTGTGATGCCATGGCACTCTACCTAGGGTGACAGCTTGAGGCTCTGTCCCAAAAAAAAAGAAAATAATAATACAATAATAAATATAAACTTACATTTATACAAAACCTGTACATTGTGTTTATGTCAGCTCTACTAATAATTGACCAAAATTAGAAACAACCCAAATATCCTTCAATGGGTGAATGAATAAACAAATTGTGATACATCCGTACAACAGGTTACTCCTCGGCAATAAAGAGGAATGAATTTTTTTGGTGGGGTCCAGTGGCTCACACCTGTAGTCCTAGCACTCTGGGGGGCCAAGGCAGGAGGATCCCTTGAGCTCAGGAATTCAAGACCAACCTGAGCAAATATGAGACCCCAACTCTACCAAAAATAGAAAAACTAGCCAGGTGTCATAGTGGGCACCTGTATTCCCAGCTACTTGGAAACCTGAGGCAAGAGGATCGCTGGAGGCCAAGAGTTTGAGGTTGCTGTGAGCTAAGAGGATGCCACAGAACTCTATCAATGGTGACAGAGTGAAACTCCATAAAAAAAAAGAAGAGGAATGAATTTTTGAGAAACAAAAAACTTGGATAAGCTGGGCATCGTGGTTCATGCCTGAATCCGAGCCCTCTGGGAGGTTGAGGAGGGTGGATTGCCTGAGCTCAGGAGTTTGAGACCTGTCTGAGCAAGAGCAAGATCCTGTCTCTAAAAAATATAGCCAGGCATTGTGGCAGGCACCTGCAGTTCCAGATACTTAGGAGGCCAAGATAAGAGGATCCCTTGAACCCAAGAGTTTAAAGTTGCTGTGAGCTAGGATGCCATAGCACTCAACTGAGGACAACAAAGTAAGACTCTGTCACACAAAAAAAGAAAAAAGAAAAGAAAAAAAAGTGGATGGGCAGCACCTGTGGCTCAGTGAGTAGGGCACCAGCCCCATATACCAAGGGTGGTGGGTTCAAACGCAGCCCCCGCCAAACTGCAACTACAACAAAACATGGCTGGGCATTGTGGCAGGCCCCTATAGTCCCAGCTACTTGGGAGGCTAAGGCAAGAGAATCGGCTAAGCCCAAGATCTGGAGGTTGCTGTGAGCTGTGATGCTACAGCACTCTAATAAAGGCAATAAAATAAGACTCTGTCTCTAAAAAAAAAAAAGTAGCTGGGCATTGTGGCAGGCATAATTATTACATAGTGCATTATCCTATAGTCCCAGCTACTTAGGAGGCTGAGGCAAGAGGATTCTTGAACCCAAGAGTTTATGGTTACTGTGAGCTAGGATGATAACATGTCTATGAGTATTACTAACCTAACTCAGAACAGAAATCAGCTACATGAAACTAAGCTGATTTGTTATAGTTTAATATTGCTGATTCTTTGTGTTTTGTTTTCTAGAAATCAAGAAAACCATTTTCTCTTTTAAGCTATTTATAGCTTTTCAAGTATGTAGTTATGAGCAGAATCTGAAACATGTATTTTTTCTCTCTCCTTAATTTCTCTAAAATTTAAAAGCCATTTGTAAGTATTCTTAATTCCTGACAATACAGTTATTTACATAAGTTCAATAAGAATCTGTTTTGTTCTATAAAATAACGAAGGCACTGGTTAACTTACCAAGGCTTTGTCTAGAATAGCATTTCCAGAGGTATCCAGACTGCAATAAGAGATTAAAGTTAACTTTATAAAGCAATAAAAAAGCCCCTTGAAAAAAGAAACTGGCCAGATACCCATCAATAATGTTTCCTGATCTGTGGTAAGTAATGAAGGTAACTTCCCAACAGGTCTAAGAATTAAAATGTGCTTAGGAACCTCAAGAAAAAAAGAATTTACCCAATGCATACAGGTATCAAATGACACAAATGAAACCTCAGCTCGTGAAAGACTTCAAGCCCAACTGAGATCCCGTATAAAAAATTCCAGCAAAGCCAATTTTAAAAGGGAGACTAAATGACTAATAATTAATTATTCTTACTGCACTCTATACAAATAGTCAGAGCCAGTATGCTGAAAGTACAGTTTATTTTGGCAAATAATTTGATGGAAAGGGAAATCAGAGAGAGAAAAATAGTTCAAGAAAAAAAAAAGAAAAAGACTATGGGCCCTCTGTATTAAATCCCAGCCTTGCCTATGATGTCAACTCATGAAGTGAAACATAATTGTTTTACTAAACTGATTTGTTAAATAAAACTAAAAGACTAACCAAAGAGTATAGAATTATATACAGTAGTTATAGTTACTCTAAAACCTTAAGACTCAACAAAGGTCACCTGTTAGCCACACTGGAAAAACTTGTGCAGTTTTAAGTGTTATCTGCTGAATCTAAATGTTACCCAGAGGAATTATCCCATAGTTTATGTTACTAATTTAGTTTAAATTTAACAACGAACTAGCCTTCATAACAAAAAGATTACAAATAATAACTAAAACTGAGTATCACACGTGGAAAATATATGTAACTTATGGGCCTCAAAAGTTAAATAAAGTGAAATACATAAACAGAACCAAAAAGCAAAATTAGTAAACTCTGCCAGAAAGCAAAGCTTAATTAAATTGCCACTAATGTTGTTCAATAAAAAGCCTCTGTCGGCTCAGAGCCTGTGGCTCAATCGGCTAAGGCGCCAGCCACGTACACCTAAGGTGGCGGGTTCGAATCCCCAGCGTGGGCCCGCCAAACAACAATGATGGCTGCAACCAAAAAATGGCCGGGCGTTGTGGCGGGCGCCTGTGGTCCCAGCTGCTTGGGAGGCGGAGGCAGGAGACTTGCTTGAGCCCAGGAGTTGGAGGTTGCTATTAGCTGTGATGCCATGGCACTCTGCCCAGGGGGATAGATTGAGGCTCTGTCTAAAAAAAAAAAAGCCTCTGTCAATCCTCTGCAATTTAACAGAAACTCCTAAAAAAAAAAAAAAGAAAAAGAAAAAACTAAAAAAAACTGAATAAACAAAAATCCTAGAAAGAGTAACAAGAAAAATCTTCACTTGAATATTTAACCATGTTCTATTTAATCTTTTGTGTCTGTACATTTTTTCTCTCTGAAAAAAATCAAAGAAATTAAGTCTAAATCCAGAATCAGAACCAGGGCAAAAAAACCTTTACACCATCATCCTAACTACACACACACAGCAACAAGAATGAAAAATCCTCACCTGAAGTCAACACAGCCGACTAAAGCTTCACTATCCCTTAAAAATCAGCCGGGGTAACTTTTAAGACAGCCAACATGCCCTGCTCCAGCCACATACTAAAAGCTGGCTGGTCAACACACGGCTGAAGCCTGAGAAAACTCCTCAAGGATGTTAATTAAACTTTGAACCAAACTTTAAAATAAGAAGGAAGGCTCACCACCCTCTTAACTGCCCCAAGTAGACCCCTCCTCGTACAGTTACTTCCCCTCACCTGAGAGGGCCAGATTAGCTCCCGTTTTGCTGTTTACTATACAAGCCCCACTCCTAGCTGTTTACTACACAAACCCCATTCCTACCTGTTTACTGCATAACTCCATTCCTAGCCCTTCCGCCCCAACCTGTGCCAGTAAAACCTGCAGATCCACACCCTGCTGCCTTCCTCCACCCCTCACCTGTACCAATCCAAATCCTCCTTTACTAATGAAATCACCAACCACCAATGAAAAGTGTACTCGTATCTGACCCTACCCCTCTTGCTTTCTGTACCCCATAAAAACTTCCTCCACCC
>CAUYQV010085181.1:0-27511 GCA_963574575.1 Galagoides demidoff | reverse complement strand
GCAAACCATCCAGATATGCCTGTTTGGGGGCGCTAAGAGGGAATAAATCAAAACACTAAAATATGGAAAAGTCCTTCCTTTTTAAAAGTATATACTAGCCAGGCATGGGGCTCACACCTGTCATCACCACACTTTGGGAGGCTAAGGCTGAAAAGACTACCTGAGCCCAGAAGTTCAAGACACACCAAGAAAACCGGCAAGACCCTATCTCTACAAAAAATAAGCCCGGTGTCGCGTCACACACCTGTAGTCCCAGCTACTCTGGGAGGCTGAGGCAGGAGAATCACTTGAGCCCAGGAGTTGGAGGCTGCTGTGAGCTGTGATTGCACTGCTGACTGTGCTCCAGCCAGGCAACAACAGTGAGACCCTGTCTCCAAAAAAGTTAGAAGAAAAATAAAAAAAAAAGAAGAAAAAAAATTATATACTGAGCTATCTATAGACAAAATAATGTACCTGGAATTTGCTTCAAAATAAGCAAGACGAGGGTGGTGAGGAGTGTCTGACCGTACAGATGAACCAGATCAGCCGTAAGCTGACTGCTGACGACACTGAATGACAGGAGCACATGGCAGGGTATTGTGCCTTCTGTTTATGTTTGTGATTTTGCATAATAAAAACTCAAAAATACCACAAAGTCTAAACAAAGATTTAAAGTAATTTGGAGACTGACTATACTCGGTGTACTATTTCCAGCGTTACTAACTTACACATAAGGAGAGCTGGGAGTATTAACAAATGTTCTAATAAAAACCAATAATGCAACAATAATTCAAAAGAATTTGTCTCATAAAGTTCCATCTCTTTTACTGGAATAAGGCAAAAATGTCATCAGCATCCAAGAGTATGAGCCGGGCATGGCAGCTCATGCCTGTACCGCAGCACTTTGAGAGGCCATGGCAGAAAGCTCATTCAAGGCTAGGTGTTTAAGATCAGCCTGTCAACATATCGAGACCCCACCTCTCTTTTTTTTTTCCCTCTAATCCACCAGGAACATGCCGCTTGTAATCCCAGCTACTCAATGGGCAGAGGTGGGGGGATTCCTTGACCCAGGAGTTCAAGACTGCAGTGAGCTATGAATGGGCCACAAAGTTCTCCAGCCTGGGCAACAGGGCAAAACTTCATCTCTTAAAAAAGAAAGCTTAGGCTCGGCGCCTGTAGCACAATAGTTACAGCGCCAGCCACATACACTGAGGCTGGCAGGTTCAAACCCACCCCAGGCCAGCTAAACAACAATGACAAATGCAACAAAAAATAGCCGGGCATTGTGGCAGGCGTCCTGTAGTCCAAGCTACTTGGGAGGCTGAGCCAAGAGAACTGCTTAAGCCCAAAAGAGTCTGAGGTTGCTGTTAAGCTGTGATGCTATGGCACTCTACCAGGGGCAACATAGTGAGACTCTGTCTCAAAAAAAAGAAAAAAAAGAAAAGAAAAAAAAAACAAAGTCCAATAGCAAAACTTTTCTTTCTAAGCAGGTAATTATTTCAAGCACAAAAGAAAACCCTCAGATCACGCCTATGGTTCATCCTATAAGGGTACAAGTGAATCTCTCTAAATGCAGAATATAAATGTCTTAACACAATAACTGAGAGAAAGACATGAAGGCTATGTTAACCAGTTGGATGAAAGTATTTCAAATTGTATACAGAAACAGTACACTGTACCCCATGATAGTATTAATGTACACTGTTATGATTTCATAAACAAACAAAAAAAAACTCTGGAATTAAAGGTATAAGTAGAAGAAAAACAAAAAGAAAAAGTTAGCCATCTTACCAATATTTATACTAATATATATTCCCAGCTAGATAATAGGACAAATGACTTGAAAACGATGAGGAAAATGCAGATAAATGAAATAAAATGTGAGCCACTATGAGTCTCCAAGAGAACCAACAATTCATGATTGACACAATAATGTCATGTTAGAATAAAGATTGATTCTCAAGATCATGGAAATCAATTTAGACAACGTAAATATTGTTTCAGTCACATTATACAACATTTGAAAACATTCCCCTTTTCTCAAGTTTTTGTTTGCTTGCTTACATTTTGAGGTTTGCCTTGCTTTTTCCCAGACTAAATTTTAAGATAAATTCTGGTTTTAAACAGGCCTTGAATATATGTTTGTTTTTCTAAATCCATGTTCATCCCAACCAGGAATGCATGTATCTACCAAAGAAGTTGGGAAGTGAATCTATAGGTGATAAAATTAAGTTGGGCTTTTGGATGTATAAGGATAGTAGAGAAGCATCCTATAGCCCCAAATAGTGCCCCAACCCTCCCCAAAACATCCTGGGGGCTTCATTTCACTGCAACACTAGTGATCCCAGGGGTTCACTACCCCACATGCTGGTGCCTTTGGAAACGACATAAAAGTCTGGCTACTCCCATGATTATCTCATCCCTCACCGTCCTAACACAGTGTCCCTGGGCCATCATTACACAATCTTTTTTCGCTTTGTATGTGAAGAACTTTGGTAAATAGCTATTTTACATCTATTTCTATACAGATCATTTAAATAAATGACTAAAGCATAAGAAAAGATTATTAGTGCAAATTAACCTGATTTTTTTTCTTATCGATTTAATATATTTATTGCCACATGTGCTACAAGGTTGTGGTAATTGGTTCTTATATTTAATTGAAGATATGCCCATTGTATGGACCTTCAATTGGACATCTAGATCCCTTACAGAGATAAAAACAGAATGGTTATTTAGCCTATGTCCCATAAGTTTGCTATAGCAATTTGCAAGCTTTTAAGTTTATTTTCCCTTAGTATTTGAACCTACAGTGACGTCTAGTTCTCAAACCTTGAGGTTTTTCATCATAAAAGTCAAATGGCTTTTTATCTTTTAGAGTACAATATTTTTTTCCCTTTGGAAGGGATTGGAGTTTATTCTGATTGTTTCCTAACCCTGATTTTATCTTTATGAGTTTTTATGAAAATAATCTTTTCCCTACAGAACTAATTTTAATCTTCATCATTAGTAGATGTTTTTACATGTGACTTATTGCCAGGCCCCTTTGTTTCTTGATCAGGGTCTTCTTATAGGATTCATGTTCACAGCTGGTTTGTGTTTGAAGCTGAGCATTTTCAAAACAGATACTGACTGAAGAAAGAAGCACATTGATAAAATAAAATACGAATCAGGGTAATATTACCTGTCTAAACATCTCCCTGTAAAGCTTCTCACTGGGCAATTTAGAAATATTTTAAAAAAGTAATGCACATTTGGGGGAAAGGAGCTTATCTGTAAGACAAGTTTTGCTAATTAGATACGACGCATGTTATGTCCATTAAAAATGAATATTTTGTTCAGCAGCCAAGTAAAATATCATCAATGAAACTATGACATTCCTTTCCCTGAAATCTGTGTTCATTTTATTCTGCTTTTCTGCTCTTTGAATGACATTGTCAATTTCCTCTTTTCCCACGGGGAAAGTTTCAGTGAACATTTATGTAGACGTGTAGTACTTTTTCTTTAAACCTACATTGTGATTGTGTGTGGTTAATGGATAATATTACATCTGTTTTTATAGTTTTCACCTATTATGCCATAAATGAAAACCTTTTTATTTTAATGGCTAACCATCAAAACCACTGTAATGCAAAATACTTTTCTGGTTTAAATTTTTTCCCCTTTACTTAAATTCAGATTTAGGAAACTCTTTGGGATTAATTGCCTTATAAACCTAGATTAAATTATCTAGGCACAGCTGTATATAGAAGCACAAGTCTAGTAAATATTTGCAATCCATTATATTCTCTGCTTTGGTGATTAACAGTCCATAAAGAGATTTTAAGCAAAGCTATGGGTTTAATCTATTTGGGCTTTACATCTATGATGCCAGGCTGAACCAGGCTGTGATAGGAAGAAGTCAATGATGCAGCCACAATATCTAAACTACGACACTGAATTTTTTAAAACCCTGAGGAATTGCAGGCCCATTTACTCCATCTGTGGTACATGGTGGGGTAAGTAGGAGCAGGGGTGTATGAGACTTCAGTTACTGAATATAATGATTCTTCCAGGCAGCAAGGGCTAACAAAACACACTTCAGCATGCACTCCTGGGTTTAGTGTCGTCCATAAAGTGAAGAAGACAGGCTTTTTATAGTCCAACCAAAACTCCCTGGAGAACTGATTTATTCTTAAGTTATACCCAAGCATCTAATATGTTTTTTATGACGTTTTATGAAAACAGTTAAAACTGAGATTTTTCTTTAGAAATCTCAATTTTTTTCTACAACTGGGAGACTCAGTTCTATCATTTTCAAATATGCCTCTACAAAAAAAAAAATACATATGCATAGTGACAGTAGAATCTGTCAGGATGTGTCTTTGTAATATCCAATAATCACAACTAGAAAAATAGCAGGAAGGAACAAAGAGAACAGTTAAAGAAAACAGTGTCATTTGCCCAGGTTATTCACACATTCCTTTTTAGACATGGATTTGTTGTAGTATAATAAGTCCATGACAGTCATTTGATTGAGGATCCACATCTAAGGCCCAGATGGTGTTCAGGTTTAGCTTATTTGGCAGGTTCCTCTTAAGAAGGGCATTTGAAATGTTAAAAACAAAGGAATCAGGAGGTTGAGTAACAGAACATTCTGATAGCTATCACCGTTAAAGCAAAAATAGAAAAGTGTTAAAGACTCAGATGTGAGGCATTACATCTGCTATCAATTCCACTTAGCCATCTCTCCATATGAGAGTGACTTGCTGGCCTGTAAAAAGGAAAGACAATAGAATAAACGGCTAAATCAAATTCGAGTTCACAATTCCTATACTGACACGCTGTTTATAAATGTCCTTGTCCTTTTCATCTCTTGTCCCTTTCCAAGTTGTGGATCTATATGCACATGTATCTTTCGTTGGCTTTTTATGTGTACATGAAAACTCTTACAAAGCAGTCTCAGAAGCTAACGCAATTCACTTTTCATTCTATTATCTATCTGTCTATCTATCTATCTATCTATCTATCTATCTATCTATCTATCTATCATCTGTATCTGTCACATCTATTTATTTCCTCCTATGCTAAAAATTTGAGGTAAATTGAAATAGTGCACCAAATAAGTGAAATCAGATGTAAAAAGGGGATGATTGAGGAAATTAAGTCAAAGTAAAAATGAAGACAAGAAACTTCAATGAATTAAAGTATCATTTCCTGCACTAAGTTTAAAATATAAAGCCACGCATATTGTTTACAAATATTCTAAGACAAATATTCTAAGATTCTGCAGTGTCTGCAGGATTTTACCAAAGGAACATTTCCTGAGGAAGCTTATCTTTTTCTGATAGTGTGAGTTCAGGGAGAATTGCAGCTTTCCTTTATAATATCCCTTATTTTAACTTGGTGCCAAAATGTAAAAGCACAATGCAATATAAACACTATATAAAGTCTATAGTTTCCAAGTATATAGCACCCTAATGCTGCTTTAGGCTAATAAAGATAATTTTGGAAATCAGAAATAGTAAATGGAAAGTACATCCTTTCAACAATTTTCCATGAATGCTATTCCTCACAGTGGAATTTTCAGCATTAATAATTGAGCAATTACAGATGCTGGAAAGCAAAAATTATAAACAAAAAGGCTTTAAGAAAAGGGCTCTGAAAAATTATAAACAAAAAGGTTCTATTTTGTAGATGTTTACTTCTACAAAATAATAAACTTGTGTAGATTTAGCTTAAAATCTTTGTAGGATATGGATATATTTCTATGGTGTGCCATATGTACTGAAAATATAAAAATGGCATTTTAGTTTTAGTATTACAAAATCCAACTTCCAAGAAATATTTGCTATAGACGGGATTTACATTTTACAGATCATTCAGTCTCTGATTTTTTAAATGTAAAATTTAATATAGGCAATGGGATGTATTTTCCTAAAAGGAGATTAACTAATTCTGAACACTCCAGAACAGTAAGCTAAGTGTCAATTTTGGTCAAGAGCTATAATCAATTATTAAGGTGATAGTTTTCAGGGACCTAAAAGAAGCAGCAATTGCTAGAAACCAGCAAGAATTCACCAGTAACTAGACTATTCTATTTCCTTATTGGAATATATTAGTCTTACTAACTACAGAAAGGCAATATATATGATGTATGTAAACTTGAGCAAAATATGTTATACTGTTCCTCAATCTGTTCTTGAGAACAATATGGTAAATTACAAATTGGTAACAGTAAGGAGATTAGTGATCATATTGGGAGAGTTCAACCTCCAGTAAGAACTCTAAACAACAAACTTCTGTTTATTCTCTGTTTGTTTTCATATTTGGATGAAAAATTGAATAGGTGAGCATTACAGTTATAAACAAAACAAAACTGGGGGATATTAAGAAGTGAATATTTAAAAGATGGATTTTGAATATAAACTGCAATAGAGAGAATGAAGATCAGATTGCATAACAGTAATGTATATAAAACTAAAAAGTGAAGTTAACATAAGTTCAGGGAATTCTCACTGGTTTCATAAGTAAATAATGAAGAGGTAAAATAGGAACACCTTCTCAATTATTCTCAGACATTCCTTCTATCTATAATGGAAATTCTAGGGGCAAAAAGGAAAAGGAAGAAACAACAACAAAAAAAAAAAATCAGGGAAGGATTTTTCTTCCAAACTTCCTAAAGAATTAGGAACAAAGATTTAAAAACAAACAAAATAAGGCCAAAAGGGGCCCTTATATTAATGGCAAAAAATGGAAACAGCAAGGAAGCAAGACACATACAAAAGTACACATGGAAATAGAACAGAAGTTATTAATATATTATTATAAACAAAAAGGTTGAAAAGAGTTGACTTCTTTAACAAATTTCAAAGATTCTCAGAAATAAAAACACTTCCAAATGGGAGCAAATATGTGCAGAGGGTGCAAAAAATGCATACACATTTTTAGAAGGAAAAAATTGTATTAAAATTGTAATGCTCGATATATATCAATATCAAGGGATGAATACAAGTCCCTTTGAGCATCTCTTGTAATTGCAGAAGTCAAATGTGACTTGAGTATTACAAACTTGACCAAAAAGGTAAATAGTGAGCTATAGTGATGAGTATTGTCCCGTAAAGCAATCTCCTCCTCCCTTTCTACCCTCTTCCCCTCCTTCCTCTCCTATTCATCCTCTCTTTTCTTCCCCTATCTCTCTCTCTCTCTCCCCTTCCTTCCTTTCTTCCTTCCCCTCCCCCATCTTCCTTCCTTTCTCTTTCCCTTCTCCTTTCTTTTTTTCTTTCTTCTTCCTTTCTCTCTCTCTCCCTTTTCACTAAATATAAGTTGCACCTTTGACGGGAAAATATACTTGATTATATAAAAAGCGTTATGCTTTATTATTGGTCCTGGTTTATTCACCTTTCCAGACCATCACAATCACTTGGCTTTCTAATTCTTTTGAGTATGGCCTCAATTACATTACTAACATCATGTTTTTTGTGAATTTGTTAAGTACACCTATATACATTACTTCTTTTCTCTTTCTTTCTTTCTTTTTTGTAGAAACAGAGTTCACTTTTTTGCCCTTGGCAATTGTCACAAAGCTCACAGCAACCTCCAACTCCTGGGCTTTGGCGAGTCTCTTGCTTCAGCCTCCCTAGTAGCTGGGACTACAGGAGCCCACCACAACATCTGGCTATTTTTTGTTGCAGTTTGGCTGGGTGGCGAGTTCAAACCCTTGGTATATGGGGCTGGCGTCCTACCCACTGAGCCACAGGCACCACTGCTTATTTTCAAATGTTATCAAATCTTCAATTGTATGGTGGACCTAAATATTTGGGGGGTACAAAAGATATAGTAAGAATTACTAATAGCTAATACTTATATGCACATAGTATTTCTGAAAGTATTCTAGGAGCTTTGCATAGATTTTCTCATTCAATCTTTAAACCCTGTGAAGAAAGCACAAATCAGATCACCCATTTCATAAGCGGAAAGGGAGGCATGGAAAGTCTGAGTAGCTGGCCCACTGTGACAGAACTTAGAAATGGCATAACCAGGCCTGTGAACATCGTGGCAGCTGCCTGTGAGAAGCTTACAATATAATTGGGATATGTAATGCATTGTGAAGAAGGCTTAGAGCTTTGAATGCTGAAGACTGAGAGGGAGTTAATGAGGCTAAGGAGGAAAGGAAATGAGAGGTGTAGGAAACATCATGCAAAATGGTGCATGAAAGGCACAGACATGAAATCCTGGATTTGAGAATGATAGTTTGTTCCTCATGGGTAGAATGTGATTTGAGCCAGGCAAATGAGGCAGTTAGATAAATAAAGTGGGGATGGGAGGGAAGAGAGATGCAAAATCAACTGGTTACTGTGCAGACTGAAATGAGCCTGACCTTTAAAGGTGGCTGTAAAACTACAACCTACTTTCCGAAAGTGGACACAGTGCTGGTGCCTCATCTGTGACAGTGCAGAGCCTGACCTGGAACCCTGTTCAGGAGGCCGTGTACATGGGAGGACAGCAGGCCCCACTCCAGCTGGGTTCCTGGTTAATGCAGCAAAGCAGAATTTGCCTACCCAAGACTATTAAGTGAAAAAGAAATAAGCTTTTGTCTACGTATGCTGAGTATGGAGGCATTACCCTTTAGTAGCTGCTTAGCCTATACGCTAAACATGGACAATCCAGGTTTCTATTAAGAGCCTCAAAGGGAGAGCTTTATTTGTGAGACTAAAATTCAATTTAAATATCTCAATGCAAAAGGTTTGCTATAAGTTACATTAACATATGTATATAAACACTTGATTATCACAAATTTGAGGATGACAAATATGTGTAAACTGTTGAGAATACTTACCAAAAGTAAATGGGATGTTTTATAAGTACATATAATTATTATGGGTATTGTATACTCTTTATATATGTTCATTATACTCTTAAAAACAATTTAAGGAGGATAAGAATGCCAAAAAAAATGCAAAATGACATGTGGATAAATTAGATCATCAACTAAGTAAGAGGGTTGCCAGATAAGATAATAAGAGGGGATTTCAAGAAGGCTATGAAAAATGGAAGTAAAAGATACATACATTTTTATCTTTTAGTTCCATATATAAAAAAAATTAAATACCTAGTTGTAACATTTATCTTGTCTTAGATGAAGGGATTTCAAAAAATTCATGGAAAATCTAAGGACACGTAACTAAGGCAAAGAGATAAGAATGTTATATACTCTATTTTTTTTAAAGCCATAAATTTAAAGAAAAGTCACTACTGATTAACCACTTAAATACAAATATGCACAATTTAGGAATTATGAATAAGTTGAAATGAATCAATAGAACAACTACTTTTCCTCTTAAATCACACTGATTTAGGAGAGGTCTGCCAAAATTTCAGAGTGCCACAATATTAGCATCATATACATAATATTGCATAGTCATCAGGGCACGCTTTCTTTATTCACATTAGAAGAGTTTAAAAGCCAGAAAAATTAGTATTTATTAAGTCAAGTCTACATGCATTAGGTGAAAGGAGTCAGATTTATAACCCCCTTTCACTCATTTGAAAGAAAAAAAGACTCCAAGAAGATGAAAAGTTCCTGATCTGGAATAGAGTTCACGTTCCTGGGATTCTGATTTTAAGGCGATTACCTGCACAGCTTTCATATTCACTGTGAAATCTGCCATACAGACTAATAGGTATAAATTGCCCAGTCCTACTCAATTTTTATTTTTATGTTGAGAATTTCATCACAACAGTTCACTTTATCAAAGTGAACACGTTTATCATAGACATTTTGTAGACTTTTTTTTTTTGTGTGTTGTATCAAGAGGTCTTGAGGCTTAAAAGCTAAGATTTTGTGCTAAAAGAATTCCAAAAGAGTCAGAATGGATAATCTCAGATAATGTGATGAGCCAATTCACCCAGGAAGACCCTAGATTTAAATACTGTCCTGTAAAATATCCAAACATAAAAACACCCTTTAGTTTCAGTAAGAAAGCAGGTTACGCCATTGATCATTTTTTCCAGTAAGTTTCTAAAATACAAATGTATTTCTCCATTTTCTTTCAGTTAACTACATAGTACTAGAATGGCTTGGTGATTCTGAAACAAGCATGGCAATTGTATTCCCCTGTATGGGTGTGTGAGACACAACAGCCCTGAAGGCAGACACTCTGAAATATATTCTCCTCTAAAAGCACGGGAATAACTATTTACAATCTCAGCCTTTACAGGAATGTTTTATTGTACTCTAGGAAGTTATAAAACACTGGGACCATTTGACTTACAAAATTTTATTTCTCCATTTACGTTCATTTTAGAGTGTATCTTTAATGGGAAGACTAAAATAATTATGGGGACTCAGGGAAGCACACTAAGGATGAATAAAAGATTAACACATGAGTAATCTTAATGGAATGAAAATTGGTATACTATACTGAGTAAAGACCAAGACAGAATTAAAGTGTGACAACAGTCTGCAAATATCTGGATAGTGTAAAGGAAAAGATAAATTCTTTTGCCTATCTCAGGCAAACCTATCTTTGGATAAGAACACCAAAATATAATAGGAATTATTCTAAAAACTACTCAATTTTTTAAAAATGTACAATAGTAATAATCCAAAAGCATAAGGATATCTGGTTAAGAATTCGAATTATGCTAGGTGAAGAGCTAAATAATATACATATTCATTTTCCAATGACTATAATTTTAGTGGAAAACTCTCACATTTGAATATTAATCTATCTCCTACAATTGTTTTATTAAACATAAGGAAGAAATGTCTCAATTTAAAAGATTTTTGTTGCATGAAAGTTGCTGATAAAATAAAGTGATTTTAAAGTGAAGTGTCCTACAGACAAAAATGTTAAGTCCAAAAACGGATCCCATTTTTGACAGTAAGGCCCATTACCAATAACAAATGAATGACATATGATTAATTTAATCACCAACTAATTGACTTCTCTTTGAGAAATCTAAATTATAACAATTAGTTTTTTATCTTAAATAAAAATAAAACTAAAAAAATGAATGCATGCCAGTCTATATTTTTAAATGACTTCCTTTCCTAGAAATGTTACAAGACAGCATTTATTCATGCTGGAGAATCATAAAGGTGAACATAACCTACCATGTGAGAGGCTCTCATCTTGAACACTTTCAGAGATACTCATTTCATGTTCTCAGCAGCCTTAAGCTGACTTACCTTTATGAATCTTATAGATCAGCACAGTGAGGCAAAAGAAAGTTAAGTAACATTCCCAAAGATAAGAGAATTTTAATAGGCAGAGCTAGGATTTACACCTGCAGTTTGGGATCCCAAATAGTGAACCCACCAGATTAAACTATCTCTGAATAGGATAATTAGAGCCAAATATACTTTGGACTAACATCAGAATTGAATTTCCATTTAAATGATTAATGAACTTCCCGTGTGATAATGATGGTATGAGACTGGCATTACCCTTTGTTCTTTCTGAAAATTATACGTAGCCAGTGGAAGAATAATACACGCAAACACTAACGTTGATCTATCCAAACTGTAGCCTAGGTAAAAAGGCACAAACCAAACTGTGGTGCAAAACAAAAAATTCCCTGTTTGCAGAAGCAGTAATGGGAGGCTTAGGCTGGGGATGGGAGAACACCCAACAAGACATATTTCAAGGCCTTATGCCAGGCCCATGACTTCAGTGGACAAACTGTAGGTAAAATGGATGTGTGTAGTATTTCTAGGTACACTTGGCCAGTAACTGTGCCTTCAATTTAATTTTGACAAGTAATATATAATATCACTTAAAATGTGCGTACATTTTTGGGCACAATCTTTATTCACTGAAAGCGTTCTATTAATGACTTGACTTAAACTAGGCAAACATAATTATATCCATTGCAAAAAAAAACCCCAAGGATTTAGCATATATTTATAATAATTGTTTACATACCTATACCTACTACTTTATTAGAACCTCCTTGAAAACCAGGATCAAATTACAGTAGTTATCCTCCATGATCTGGCACAGTCTGCATCTATACCTAATAGACCCTTCTCAATATTTTTGAATTTAATTGCTTTTACCAATAGGCAAAGGTATTTTCTTGAAGAAGTCACATTTTATATTTCACTCAAAACAGAAATTTAGAATAATTTAACAAAAAGAAAACAGAAAAGAGAAGTGAAATATTTAATTTTTGCATAGGTTAACAATTCTAATTAGGCCATGAGTACATGGGCCTCTGTATTTTCATGTCTTCTTTAAAGCCCTGGAGATAACAGAACAGTCATCATGGCAGACAAGCAAACCATATGGGAACCAATAGACCACAACTTAATTAGTATTGCAAATTTATGCCAATAGTGCCAGCTTCTATTTTTACACTACTTCATCTTCAGAACCTTAAGGTTTTAATAAAATTTACCATTTGGCTTGCATTTATCTTTTCTTAAAAGATAAGCATTAAGTGTAATTACAATGATATCTATTAAAAATTGTTTAAAAAATTTAATTTGTTATTGTCTATTTTAAGCTCCCATACAAAAAAAAAAAACTTTTTTCCCTGACTGGATAGAAATAATGATAATAAAATAACCTTTAAATGTATTTAGAATCTATGCAACTCACAAGATGCATCCCTAACACAAAATGACACAACATAGTAAATATTCATGAAAGGAAGAACTTATATAATGAATGAAAACAAGTATTAAATGCAAAAGTGTTTCCAGGAAAGAGTCATTGAATTTTGAACTTTGAAACCAAAGGAACTTTTTGTGTGTGTGGAGAAGCTTAAAACAGACATTAAAAAGGAAAATTTTTAAAAATCTTGCCTTCTCAAAATCACTTTATTATTAATAAGTTTTAAATTTTATTGACTATTAAAAGTAAATTTCATAATTAAACAAACCATCCTGTTTTTTTAACAAGGCACTATAGCACAATATAATAATAAATATCAAAATTAAAAAGTTAAATAAATCTGGCTTTCTACTTTTTGTTCATAGGGCATCCTCTTTACAGCTGTTTGGAGACTAAATGTTCTTCTGTTGAATAATTTGATCATATGCTTGATAAAGAAATGATCGATTCAGTGGCACAATTAGTAGCAAAGTTGTGGCCATCTGAATCTCAGTGCAGTGCTCTATTGCTCTATTTTTTTTTTTTTAGTTGAGGAGGCAAGTGAAATCTCAAAAGAGCTAGATTTAATTTATTTATTCATCATTTATATCTAGATTTCATTACTTAAAAATATACCAATGTAGAGGGGTACAATTGCAACTTGGACTTTACCTAACAAATACAAAAACTGTAACCTAATTGTATGTACCCTGATATTAATCTGAAATAAAAGATAAATAAATAAAAATACCAATATAAAATGTTGAGATGAAACTCCTAAAACTTAATTAAGAGCCATGCTAGTAAAACATTACCTTAATATGTATGCCTATGAATATGTAATAATTTAAAATTTTTTATAAGAGATAATTATGAATGCTTTCACTTTTCCTTACTTAACCCCCATCTTGGAATGAAAAAGAAATTTGACAATCTATGGAGATCAGGTAGGTTCTATTAGTATTTAATAGTCTTCTAATTAAATCAACAGATATGAATAAAATAATGAGCTTATATCTTTGCTGTTTTTTATTTTTCCTCTAAAATTCTTTGTTGTACCACCTGGTCTAGAAAGCTTGCAGATATTGCTATCAGGATAGAGATAAGACTAAATACCCAGCGGCAAAATCCCCAAACGTTAACAGTCTTCAATAATTCACTCTTCCTGCCATACTGCGCCATTGGTATCTTCTACTTTTAATGAACCACCTATCTCATTAGTCATGTTGACTGTTTTAAACCTGGTTTTAAATATTTTATATACTTTTATGTAAAGGTTGTATTTTTAAAAAGGTATGATAAAGAGGTCTTCAGGAAAAAAGAACCTGAAAATACCATAAAATGAGCTAACATGGTAAAAAGAAACATTGTTTTAAATTTAGACAATAATTTTTATTATAACCAAATAAATTATTTTAAACAAATTTATAAAATTTGAGTTGCTTCAATACCACAATATCATTTTCTCCTTTGTTTTTACTAAGCTTAGCTTTAAAATCTCCCACAATATTGTATTAATGATTATAAATATCTAATGAGTAGGCAATTAGTATTGTAATGGAACACTATTATGGGATTTATCCACTTTTATGTTTTAAAATGAAATAATATTAAGTGGAATGCAATGTACAGTTTTACAATATCCACATAAAAATTCATTCAGTTTTAAATTTAGGGTTTCTAAGAATACAACATTCTGGACTTCTTCATTTTGAATAAAAGAAAAAAAATTTTACCTAAAAGCATACTATGATTTCTGTTGAGCAGGCACTACTAGAGTTGATAACATTTTTATCCTGTCACTTAATTCACTTTTGACATTTTATTTTTTAAGGCACAGATCCCTGGAGTAAATGACACTGCCAATGGCTTCCCTTGCTCAAGGAAGAAATCTTTGGGAATGGGTCCCAATGGCCCATATAACATATTTTTTCACAGACAATGAAAAGCTTTAAAGGGAACCAGAATGGCAAATTCCATTCCCAACAGATCCCTAGGTATTTACACAGAAGTTTTAATGACCAAATAACAAACATAAAGTACACAATTGTTTGAACAAGCAGGCCCTAGTGGCCCTCTAGATGTAAACTGATAGCAGGATATAGGAGTGAGTATTTTGAATTATACTTTGTACTCTTCTCTCATTTCTTTGACTTAACTGTTTTGGCATCACTGTTTTGTTTTGTTTTGTTTTTCTATTAGATAGGGCACATCAAGGCAGGGAAGTTTAATAGAAGTGAGATGGAATGGTAAAATTAATAGATTTTCAGTTTACACATAAAACACAATTAATCTAAACTTGTAAGAGTTAGCACCGATGTAGCAAGTTTATTACGGTTTCTAAAGTTCACAATGAACCATTTTAAATCTATAAAATAATAGCAGTTGTATTTTGTCAAGCAATATAAAAGTTCAAAAGAATAGATGTGCTTCTCAGCAGGAACAAACAGGGAATTATCTTGAAAATTAAAACGTTTTCATTAAGAAAAAGATTTATTTGGGGACCTCTGGCAGATAAAAATTGAGATGGATTGTGCAACACACATAATACATTAATTATCAAAATGGCTTTGAAGGTTATTTTGAAAAAGATTATTTCGGTTCACCCTTGGTTAATCTAGAAATTAGATTTGCTACTCAAAGAAGGAATTTGCCCTTTGATTGGGAGAGACGCTACCCAGTCATTTTCCTGATCTGCATTCTCTCTGTAAAACAGGATGCTCATTTTCAGGTTTTCTTTTACCCACTGTATGCTGATAGGCCCAGATCTACACTTTCCCACTCTTCTCTCTCCAGGCCTTATCCCAGGGGCTATGGTGATTAATGATTAATAAAGTCTATTATTGATTTAATTGAATTTGTAATATACAGTACATAATAAAATAAATTCTAACTGATAACAATTATCTACCCTATCATATACTATGAGCATATATGTATTTATATATTTGTGTGTGTATATATATGTATTTACATGTAATATATATTAATAATACAATGTAAGAAGGGAGACTACGCATTGGCAAACATGAGCAAGAATTATCTCAATACAAATGTTGATCTAAAAAATCTAAAATTAATTTATAAAAGAAAAAATTTGAAATTTGGATGATATCTTTATCCTTAGAGGATTTAAATTTGTTACTTCAAGGGATCTAAGGGCTCAGATATTCCAGATCATCCTAATTCAGTCAGAAATTAAAGAATATGGTGTTTTTTCTTAGTGATGGACAACCTATTTCTTATTCACTGGAATTTCTAGTGTATAATCCTGTGTTTTCACAGTTTGAAGCTCAAGATTGCCAAGGTCTCTCCCTCTAGGAAGCACATCTGCAATTAATGTTTATTTTCATTTGTTATGTAGATTCTTTAATATTTAGAACACTGTATCATTTTGTTTAGGCATGCATCTTGTGAATTAGACACATTTACACATCATTTTTTATTGTCCTCATTATTATTATCCAGTTGGAGGAATTGTTTTTTCATATGGAAGTTTAATCTATTTACATATATGTGGTTAAACATATTTTTGTTATAGATACATCTTTTAATTTTGTGCTCTGCATTATTTTAGTTCTCTCATTGATAAATGGTTTTAATAAAACTTGTCCGTTGCTTTTGAGAGTATATTCTCTTTTGAATTATATCACTAATTTTATATCATTAGATTTAAAGTTTCTAAATGATTCATTTCTTAAAACATTTACCTAAATTTCAGAGTCAAAAATTAAATAGTATGTACTAATTTTCACTACTGAGAAAAATGAGCAAAGTTTTATTCTTTCTGGGCCTATTTACTATGTTTTAATATTTGGGGGCCTACTTATTATTAAAATATGATTAATGCATGATGTCTTTTACAAAAACAGTTTTTGATAACTGCATGACATTTTGGAACTTACAGCCTTCTTATTTCCATTATTTCCCCTTTCTTGACTAATTTTATTTTCTTACATCTCAGTTTTTAATATAGGGCTTGCATATCTATATAAAATGAAAAAAATTTTTGCCTTCTTCATTCTTTTCTAACACGTCATAATTTTTCATTAGAAACAAAACATACTTTAATTTCTAGGCATTAAATATTGTAGAAGAGAAGTCAAATAGCAACCTCCTTTTTATTTCATTAGAGATAACAGTTTTTATTCCTTTGAATCATGTAAAAAAATTCTCAATCATTGTAATTATGAAACATGGTTATAATATATCTTGGTTTGTAGCATTTTTTCTTGATTGTCTAAGACCACACAGAGGTTCTTTTTAATCTACATATCAGGGTGTTTCTTTTATCCAGTAGAGTTTTATTTTTTCCACTACATTTTCTTTCCCTCTTTACTAAGTACCTCTTCAGTAATTCTATATATCCACAGAATGTCCTATTCTCTGTCATCTATATCAGTGGTATTTCCTCTCCTATTATTTTGCACTTTGAGGTAGTTTCTTGTTTGCTTTTTTCTTTTTACTCATTAATTACTATTGTAGCATTTCTACTTTTAATTTTTCCAGTATGGATTTTACGTTTAGTGTTGAATTTTTGTTTCTCTTCCCCTGACCCCTGTGTCCTCTTCCCATTCTTATTTTGGTCATGCTGTGCACTCTTTATGTGTTATTATCTCCACTTCAAAAGGCTAGTCATATTGTACTCTATTCAGAAGACCAAGTTACTCCCAATGTTTTTTTTTTTTTCCCTTATTCTGGCATTTGTAACAGATATATGTTATTTGAGTTTTCAAACATCATTTCCTTTGCTTTGCAGTAATTTTCAAAGTATGCTATATTCTTTTCCTCTCCTTATTAATTCACCAGAAAAGTGATGCTGGTCTACTTTTGTTATGCCAGTAGCAGAGTGAGTGGTTTATCCTTAATCTGTTCCTATCACTTGTGTTGTAATACCTGCCCAAATCTATGGCTCCAACTTGCACAGTATTTCTTATTACTACCAGATATTCACCTAGGCATGTCTATCCTCCTATGGCATACAATTTCATTTTGTCTAAGACCTAATGATTATACCATTCTTGATAACAGATATGTCCTGGACTATATTAATACCATTAGTAGGCCTGCTACCTCCTAAGTTTTATCCATAAAAGTTTTACTTTTTATCCATAAAAGTTTTACTTTCTTTTAAGTTATATATGAGAGTGGTTGCCTTTGCCCAGATACAGAAAGATTGCAGTTGGGTTAATGGGAAACAAAAATCAAAGGTTCTATTTACTTCATGAAGCAGCTCCAGGAGTTACAGAGGGAATAGTGCCAATCTCTCTTTTGTTCGTGCCCTGCGTGTCTGAAATGAGGCAGGAAATGATGAAAAATCTGACCTTTGCTTTTCTTCAAGTAGTTTGTTTCAAAGCAAAACTAAACTAAATCATTTGGTGAGTGTGAATAGATTGCTCTATTCCACTTTTCATCTATTGCTAAGGATAGTCAACTTTTACCTGAAATTGGCACTAGGTTCCCTGGTTAGTATTTGCTACCAGAGTTATCAGTTCTCTTGTTTTGTGTCTTCAAAAGGATTTCACTGAGAAATTGAGCAAAATGGTAGTTGGGTCTGCTAGCTAGATGCTTCTTTTAATGATGCAGATAACTTTATTTCTAATTAGTTTTTACTATAAAGATGCCAGAAGCTTCTACATAGTTAAGATCCAGTTAAAGTGTGCCATTTAAGATGTGATAAATTCCTATTTAAAAAACCTCTTAATTTAATAACTAGACAAACCATATACCTATAATTGGCCTAAATAACTTGTACTAAAAGGACAAATATAATCTTTAACTACAGTACCATTTCTCTTTCCTATACCTTCTTTGTTATTTTGAGGTTAACTCAAGAGAAAAGCAAATGAAATTGGAAGAATGAGCAAAAGGGACAGCTAGAGTAGTAAACAAACCATGTCTCAATCATGACCTAGTTTAGTAGTTTTCTTAGTAGAAAAAAGGAAAATAAATAGTATTTACGTATACGTCAAGTCTCAGGCATAGTTCTAAACATTGAAAACAGACCTCAAACAAATAAGGTTGGTATAGATAATGTTGCGGTGACCTTTTTCCATAACTCACTTTAGGATCTAGGAAGTGTTTCTGCCACTTAGTAGAACCGCCTGACACAGAGGTGAATCTCACCCTAGAAATGGCCTTATGCTAAAAGAAGCTACTACACAAAAGGATATGCCCCCTTCCTGAGGGCAGCACATATTCAGTGACCTGTGCTGCCTCAATTTGTATAAGTCTGAGGTGCCATCTCAGCTCTAGAGAGCCCTTGGAGTTGGCTGCAACTGCATGGTAGCACCGCTTCCCTTCTACCTAATCCTTCTTTCTTCAGTTCCTTAACAGTGTTACTGCTGAGACCAACACTCTTCTACAATTTTCCTTCATGGAATTTTCAGCTCAGAAAATGTTTCTGTGAGAAATGTTACTGAAGAAAAAATAAGATACCCAAAGTAAGTGGAGTTGAGTTCTAAAAATGTTTTCTGTGTTACCAACTAGCACAAGAAACAAGTGTGCAATTACTCATATACTATTTTCTAAAGAAAGAAAAATTATGTCTATTTAAGGGGCACTAAAAACTATTTCAAGTTGTCTATTTCTACTGTAATTTTCTATCTAAATTTCACAATCTGAAGATTAAAAACTTAAACACCATTAGCAAATATGGACATGCTACAGTTATCTAGAGAAAATAAATTTATTATTTCAATCAGTACTTATTAAACGACATTTGTCATCATTGGCTTTTGAACAGTACATCACAAAATAAAGCAGTCATGCTTCTTCTCTTGATTCAATGCTTCTCCCATGTTGAGGAAATATTACCAACTTTTTGTTTCCTCATCTAGAACGTGATGTACACAAAAAGAGGAAATAGGGACTAAGTGCATTTGTGTTTATGTCCCCAATACATAATACAGTTATAAGAATACAAAAGACATTCAATACATTCAATAAAGGATTATTGAATGCATAAATGAAAAAAGAAAATAATACATTATAATAAATATCTCTAAGATTACTGGATTAAGGTTGAATCCTAAAAAGAATTATAGCATTAAAATTTCAATTTTATATTATAGATGTTTGAGAAAATTTAGAGAATTAAAACAAATTATGGGGTTAAAAATATTAAAATGAAAGGTATTAAGAATAAAAGTATACCAACGTTGGAGGGCAGAGCAAGATGGTGGATTAGAAATAGCTCCTTACTAGCCACTCATAGTAAGACAGGAAAAAGAGACTATAGCCAGCTCTGGCTGGGGGACCTTACACAGGGACATCACTCTGAGGGCACAGTGAAGCAGTGATGGACTCCAGGAGCTGGCACAAAAGTCAAGTGCTTGCATATAGGCTGGAGCCAGCCAACCAGCTGTCATACAGAGGACTGGGGACAGGAAAGAGCTGTCCTAAAGTTTTTTGATTTTGAACTAAGCAGCTCCATCCAGAAATTTAAACTGCTTAAATGAGGGAACTTGAATAGCATCCGACAACTGAAACTGAATACCAGGTGTGGTGGATCTCCTATCAGCTTGGCTGCTAACAGGGTACCACCACTGTGGTGAGGTTGTGCTGAAGAAATGGTCTGCAGGGTCTTAGTACAAGGCCAGCTCTGGCATGCTTGCTGAACTAAGGCAACCATCCTTGGAAAGAGCTGAGTGGACCCCACATTCACGAGAATGCTATATTGTCATCAGGGGACACTGTTTGATGTGCTTCCTAAGAAGGCTTGACGAGTTTTATGACCCCAATCCCATGGGGACTGAATGCTGAGGAAATAACCAGGTTCTGAGTAAGGGCAAATAAGTTGGGAAGACAGGACCAGATTTCCTCTACTACTAGAAAGAGGGTTAGGGCTTTTATCTTATATATAGTAAAAGCAGTGTTTCTGTTATCCATCTCCTAACACCACAGTGCTACCTGAAGTTCAGGCAATATACATATACATATATTTCTTGCATGTTGTGCTCCTTTTCATAGTTTTTTCCTTAGATTCTCTTTCTCTTTTTTGTTGTTGTTTTTGTTCGGCTGTATTTTTATTTTCTCATTTTTACTTTCTTCAATAACAAGGACTTCCCCATTTTTGTTACATATTTTCAGCCCCCTTTATTTTTTTTCCTCCTTTTTTACTTCTCTCATTTTTTTAAATCTTTTGATAGAGATTTTTCTACATCTCTCCTTTTCTCCACATAAATGTCTCATAAAATAGCAAGAGATCCCTTTTTTCTTTAGCTTTTATAATTATATTTTTAATTTTCCTTATTTTTATTTATATTATTTTTTTTTTCTCTGAGTACTGTGAGGTCACAGCATTGGTCTGGCTGAATGAGATCAAGAGCTTATGGTCTAGGGTACCTTTCTAGCTTTGGATTTTGAAAGACAGTATTGGTAGGTCCCCACTACATTGTACTGCTGATTTTTTTTTTCTTTTTCTTCAGTACATGGTGGAGGTGAGGTCTTGCTTTTACCCAGGCTGGTAAGGAGCTCCTGACTTTAAGGGATCCACCCAGGCTGGCACCCCAAAGGCTTAGATTTGTGGGTATGGTCATAGCACACTGCTGAACACCATCATTTATCCTGTCACTCTCTTTCCCTATTTCTGTCCTTCTTTCCTTCTTTTCAATTTTTTTTATTCACCCCCACTTTTTTTTCTCTATATATTTTTTTCTCCCTTCTTACTCTTTACCCTTATCATCCTAAGATAATTTAAAACTAAGAAGGTAGTGACAAGAAAAAAGTATGGGAAGGAACTGAACAAGAAGAGAAAACACATGAAGAGGAACCAACAGAAAAATTCTGGTAACATGAAAAACCAAAACAGAGCAACTCCCCACCCTCAACGGATCATGAGGCAGCTACCACAGAGGATTCCACCTACAAAGACTTAATGGAAATGACAGAAATGAAATATAAAATATGAAAGGTAAAGGCAATAAAGGGAATTTACAAGAAAGTGGAAAAACAAAACAAAAAGGTGAATGAAAGGAATGAAGAATACAGAAAGAATACAAAGGAGCTTCAGGACCTAAAGGAGTCAATCAGGAAACATAAAGATGTAGTAGAAAGTA
Organism: Galagoides demidoff; assembly: GCA_963574575.1. NCBI lineage: Eukaryota > Metazoa > Chordata > Mammalia > Primates > Galagidae > Galagoides > Galagoides demidoff. Next base: position 5,892 of record CAUYQV010085181.1, on the reverse strand, counting down.
TCATAACAGATTAGACCATGGAGAATAAAGAACATCAGAGCTACAAATAAAGAACATCAGATAAAGCTCTTGAACCAACCCAGGTAGATAAAGAGGCAGAAAAAAAGAGAGAGAAGGTAGAATGTTTGCTCAGAGAATTATGGGACTTCATGAAGAATTCAAATATAAAAATTATAGGTATCCCTTAAGGAGAAGAAAAATGTCTCAAAGGAATGGAAGCCCTAGTGAAGGATATCATAAATGAAAATTTCCCAAGTTTTACTAAGAATTCTTACTTAACTTAGAGGGACATGGAATACTGGATCAACTCAAAAAAACAAAAGAGAAAATTTTGAAAGCAGTCAGGAGTAAGTGCCAATTGACCTATTAGGCAGACCCATCAGGGTGACAGCAGATGTCTCAGCTGAAACTTTTCAAGCCAGCAGAGAATGGTATTCCACCTTCAACCTTCTTAAACAAAACAGTTTTCAGCCCTGAATTTTGCATGCTTCTTAACTAATCTTTAAAATGGATGGAGAAATCAAATCTTTTACTTATATGCAAACACTGAGGAAATTCACTATACCAAGACCCACTCTACAAGACATATTTAGACCTATTCTCCACACTGACCATCAAAATAGACCACCAGTAAAGTCAACACCCAGAAACTAAAGGACAAAGCATAGTTTCTACAATGGTGTAAAGGATAAAACTGATTAATGGATTTTCACAAAATAAAATGAATGAACTCCACCACATTTATCAGTTCTCTCAATTAATGTAAATAACTTGAATTCTCTAATGAAGAGGCACAGGCTAGTTGGCTGGATAAGAAAAGTATAAGCCACTGATACGTTCTCTCTAGGACAAACACTTAGCCTTGAAGGACAAAACAGAACTCAGGGTATAGGAATGGAAAAGAATACTTCAGGAAAACAGAAATCAGAAGAAAGGAGGGGTCGCATCCTATTTTCATATACAAGTGGATTTAAAGCAACTAAAGTTAAGAAAGACAAAGATGGTCACTTCATTCTGGTCAAGGGAACAATACAACAAGAGGACATTTCAATTATAAATATTTATGCACCCAACTTAAGTGTTCTCAAATAAATGAAACAGACATTGATAGGTCTGAGCAAAAGTATGATATCCCATAACAACATGATAGCTGGGATCTTTAACACTGCTCTGGAAGAACTGGATAGAACCTCTAAACAAAGATAAAAGGGACTTAAAAGTGACCCTAGAACAAATGATGTTAATAGACATATACAGATACAGAGCACACCAGCCCAAAGCTAAGAAATATACACTCTTCTCATCAGAGATCCATTTCTACTTGATTAAGTCTAGGGAGAGGGTACAATTACAGGTATTGATCCATTTCCTTCACATTGTCAAATTTCTGGGCATAGAATTTCTTGTAATATTCTGATGTGATCTCTTGTATTTCTGGGGCATTTGCTGTTATTTCTCCCTTTATTATTTCTGATTGAGGTTATTAGAGATTTTACTTTCCTATTTCTAGTTAATCTAGCCAAAGGTTTATCGATTTTTTTTTAAAAACCAACTTTTTGTTCTGTTAATTTTCTGAACTCTTAATAAGTAAAATAGCCATAGATGGAACAAACCTCAAAATTATAAAACCCATATATGACAAACCCACAGCCAACATCATCCTGAATGGGGAAAATTTGAAAGCATTTCCACTTAGATCTGGAACTAGACAAGGTCACCCACTGTCACCACTTCTATTCAACACAGTGCTGGAAGTCTTAGAACAATCAGATAAGAGAAGGAAATTAAGGATATCTAAATGGGGACAGAGCTGTCAAAATAGCTCTCTTTGCTGCCAATATGATTTTATTTCTATAAAACTCCAAAGATTCTGCTAAGAGATTCCTAGAATTCATAAATAAATTCTGCAGAGTCTCAGGGTATAAAATCATTGTGCATAAGTCAATAGCGTTCCTATATACCAACAACAGTTGAGCTGAGAATCAGACTCAATCTCTTTCATAATAGCAACAAAGACTATAAAATACCTAGGAATATATTTAATAGAAGAGGTGAAAGACCTCTACAGGGGAAAATATGAGTGATTGAGGAAGGAAATCACAGAGGATATAAACAAATAGAAATACATATCATGTTCATGAATCAATAGATTCAACATTGTTAAAATGTCTATACTACCCAGAATGATCTACAGATTCAATGCAATACCTGTTAAAGCATAAGTGTAATTTTTTTCACAAATCTAGAAAACATAATTCATATTGAACCAGAAAAGAGTCCAAATAGCCAAAGCAAATTAAGAGGCACCACATTACCATATTTAAAACTATACTACAAGCATATGATAACCAAAACAGCATGATACTAGCGCAAGAACACAGACATAGATCAATGAAGCAGAACAGAAAACACAGATAAAAAAGCATCCTCATATGTCCATCTGCTCTTTGAGAGAGCAGACAGTAACATAGGCTGGGGAAAGGAATCCCTATTCGATAAATGGTACCGGGAACATTGGATAGTCACATGTAGGAGACTGAAACCGGATCTGCACCTCTTACCACCTACAACAACTAATTCGAGATGGATAATAGACTTAAACCTAAAGCATTAAACCATTAGCATTCTAGAAGTTGATGCTGGAAATACCCTATATACATTGGTGTAGACAAAGAATTGGTGAGGAAGATTAACCACAAAGGCAATTACAGCAATAAGGAAATGTTAACAAATGAAAACTGATTGAATTAAAAAGCTTTTTCACAGCTAAGGAAACAAAATAGAGTGAATAAACAACTTAAAAAATGGTAGAAAATGTTGGCATGCTGATAACCAGAATCTATAAAGAACTTAAGCAAATTAGCAAGAGAAAAAATCAAACAACCCCATTAAAAAGTGAGAAGAAGGCATGCATGGATACTTTTCAAAGGAAGATAGACCTAATAGCTAATAAACACATAAAAAATGTTCAACATCTCTAATCATCAGGCAAATGCAAATCAGAACCACAATCAGTACCATCCAATTCCATTGACAATGACCTTATCAAAAAGCACTAAAACAACAGATGCTGGCATACATGCTGACAGAAAGGAAAATGTATACACTGTTGGTAGCACTGCCAACTAGTACAACCTCTATGGAAAGTCATATGGAGATACCTCAAAGAAAGAAAATAGACCTACCATTTGATGCAGCAATCCTACTAGTGACTATTTATCTTAAGGGAAAAAAAAACATTTTTATCAGAAAGATACACGTGCTAAAATGCTTTTTGCAACACATTTCACAATTGCAAAGGTGTGGAACCAACCCAAGCGCCCATCAGTACATGAGTTGATTAATAAAATGTGGTATATGTATACCATGGAGTACTACTCAGCCAAGAAAAATGGCGAATTGGTATCTTTTGTAACAACCTGGATGGAGTGGGAGACAATTCTTCTAAATGAAGTTTGGCAAAAATAGAAAGAAAAAACACCACATGCACTCACTTTTAAATTGGAAGTGTGTGAGGGGCATATTTACAATTTTTTTTGACTTATTTCTTATTTTATTTTATTTTATTTTTATTAATTGATTTCTGTGTACATTGATGCCAACATGGGGTACATTGTGCTGTTTCATATACAATTTGAAACATCTTCATCAAGCTGGTTAACATATCTTTCATATCATTTGGTTAATCACTTAGCACATTTTTAAACACCTACAGTGAGTGAAGTACTGTTTGAGATAGTAAAATAAATAATGGAGCCATCGTCCCTGTCCTTCAAGAATTCATAATCTTCCTGGACAGACACATCTGAAAGCTCACGCTCTCCACCATGCCTTCTGTCCTGTGATGGCAGTAAGAGTCTAATGATTTTTTTTCTGTGTGTTAACATTCCAACTTTCTTTTTTATTAGCTGAAATTTTATGATGTACTTATGTTGCCAAAATATAATAAAATGAACTTTAGATAAGATAGGATAAGATAAAGTTAAAACAGAGGACATAAAATGCATTTCCTGAATTTTCTCTTGATTTTTCTGAACTTGGGTTAAATAGAGTTTCATATACTACAATTCGCATTACGAATGAAAATGTTTCAGTTACATACCAAAGAGAAAAAGAAATTAGGAGCATTTTATTAGGTATTCGGTTTTATTTGGCCTCAGTATTGACAGTATTGATTATTGAGCATGCTGGTAAACTAAATAATTTGATCCACATACACATTTGTTCCCATGACTGACACATCCCTTAGTTGCCTTTTCCACACATTTTTCTTGCACAGATGGTTTTTAAGATGCTTTTTATAATCTTTTGACCTGAGCAATGTTGTTAAAGCTCGTGGTATAACAGATACATTAATGGGAGAATTGGGTAAGGTTTGCAGTTTCCAAGGCACAACATAAAATTTAAGAAAATGATTTATAGGTGTTTGAAGCTTCCTCATTTACTTCTTCTGAATATTAAATAGTATTTTCTTTTTTTAACATCTTAGGAAAGTAGAAAAATAAAGCCCCTGCAATCTTTGCCCTCAGTCCTGACAACATATCTCAAAAGAATAACAGAGTTACTTAACCTATATAACCTTGAGGAAACTCATGAAATTGGGTGTATAAATTACGGGAATGTATTAGTTTTACTGTTTCATTTGACTGTTGATTCTTTTACCTTTAAGGGAGGGGTAAGAGGAAACCATGGCACTTGACATAGTTCTTCCAAAGATGAGATGTTATTGTTTCCTTTTTGGGTCTTTCTCACTGCAAACACTGGGTTCTTATTTTGACTTTTCATAGTATAATTTATACATAACCTCCATGTGTTTTCTATAATACTGTCATATATATAATGCATTAGCTTTAGTTTATCAGCAACTAAAAAATCTCTTGGATAAAATATGTGAAAAGATCAACTGTGGCATTTACCTGGCTTTTGGAAAATTTTGATTTTCTAAACTTATCAGTGACCCTGACTTGTCTTTGAAAATTTAATTCAAATAGTATGGTATGCAATAAGTGATTATTTTAGATATATTTTTAATTAAAATAACTACCAAATATTATGCTACCAAATATTTCAAGACAATGATGGAAATACTCTTAGTTATCCTATTGAGCCGAATTCTTCCTTCGATTAGAATATAAATCCATACTTTGATTAGAATATTAACCCATCTAATCCACATATTGAGGGGAATATAAACCCATCTCCATCTCTACTTTGAAAAATTAGGCATTTAAAATTCTAACAGCTATTATTTCCTTAGCTATTCATCTTTTACTTTGAATAAAATGTATGGCTTTCTGCAAGGGAATGTTTTTCCTAAAATGGTATATTAAATAGTATTTTTGTTCTTTACCTCTAAGTCCTATTATGTATATTTTACACGAGTCAGGTTGGAAGTAATTGCCCCTGATGATTCCCATGAAAATGAACTCAGAAGTCAAGTGCACAGCAGTACATCCAGATTTATGGCTCGAAACTCAAAAACTAACTAAATGGGACATTTCACAGGGCATAGTATCTAACACAGGACCTTTTTTTTTTTCATGTCTCTCAGTTTTAAATAACATATTGCCATTCTTTATCCTAGAAAGGCATTGTAAAAACAGTGACTAAACCTTCAAGGCTGGTTAGCTTTTTTTTTAGTTTTATTTTATTTTTATTAAATCATAGCAGTGTACATTAATATTGTCATGGGGTACAGTGTACTGTTTCTGTATACAATTTGAAATACTTTTATCCAACTGGGTAACATAGCCTTCATGTCTTTTTCTTAGTTGTTGTGTTAAGACATTTATATTCTACATTTAGAGAGATTCACATGTACCCTTATAGGTTGAAGCATGGGCGTGATCCCACCAATCACCCTCCTTCCATCTATCCTCCCCACTACCCTCC
>CAUYQV010085179.1:0-16202 GCA_963574575.1 Galagoides demidoff | reverse complement strand
AACAGATCCTCTTGCCTCAGCCTCCCTAGTAGCTGGGACTACAACACAACACCCCCATGTTTTTCAGAGATAGGGGTCTCACTCTTGCTCAGGGTGGCCTCAAACTCCTAAGCTCAGGCAATCACCTGCTTTAGCCTCCCGGAGTGCTAGGATTATAGGAGCTACTGTGCCCAGCCAAATTTATTATATTTTTGACACAAACATTTATGTGATTTTTAGCCATTACAACATTAGCTCAGAAATATCTCAAATGCAAAATTATTATTTTTTTAGAGATGGGGTCTCACTGTGCTGTTCCTGGCCTCAAGCAATGTCCCCAAAGTGCTGGGATCACAAGTATGAGCCACCAGCCAATCTTCTTAAAGCCTAGGAAAGATAAACCTCTGGCAAGAACAATGATATGATCCCAGTGTGGAAAATTATCTGGGATTTTCATTCCCTCACCCTATGCTCCAGGTTGCTTCCTGGCTGCTCACTGATGTCCTGACCCAGGTCTGCCTCCTTGTCCCTTCTCTGCTTGTGGCCCATGCTCCAGAATTGCTAATCCCTTTACTCCTTCTTAGGAGAAAGTAATCTGATTAAATGATTTCACCTGTATTAATGATGACGCTCAACAGCCATCTAACTCTGAGAAGGAAGGTCTATACTTTAAAAGATAGGTTAAAAAACATATAAATAAAAGATAGGTTAAATTGATGATTATTCACTCCATTGATCTATGCGTTCAACACACATTTAACCAATACCTACCATGTGCCACACACTGGGCTGGGCCCTGGGATGCAAAGATGTGTGAGAGCCCATGATGTCACCAGTGGTGTTCTAGCTGGGAAATAAGAGAAATAAGGTATTTCAGGTGCTGGGCAGAGTGTGGTATGATAGGAGTGTATTCTAAGAGGGAGCCATTTCAGGGACTACCTGGCACAGCATTTAAAGAGAGCCCTGAGTAAAAACTTAGTGAAAAGGCAAAAATCCATTTAAAGGTGTACTGAAATGGAACATACATTCCTCCACCCCATACTCTCTACCTAGGGTTTTTCCTTCTCCCCTGCCCCTTATCCCCTGTGTCCTGTCCTGGCCGTGGGGGATTCCTTCCCCTCCTCTCACCCCGGCAGCCTGGCTGCCTCTCATTTCATGCAAAGAACAAACCTGGCATATCAGAGGCAGATGGTCCAGAGCTCTGGGAGTAAAACATCATGCAACAAAATACCCAATCTGGTTCCTGAAACAGGTGTCCACACCACCCGGAGCTTGTTTGAGTAAGGATTGTCAACTATTTTACCACGCCATTCAATAAAATCATGTACAGAATATCTTTAATAACAAACTATGCAATGTGGATCGTAGTAACCTGAACTATTTTTGAAGTAGATTTCTGTTTCCTTCCCTCCCCAAGTTGACCAGATAAGCCTGGCTCCTCTCCAAAAAGGATTTTTAATTAGTGAGTTATTAGGCTGTGTAAAAAGAGCTAACCTTGGGCAAAGTTTCCCCCTTTCACAAAACAAAAAGGCTTCCCTGACCACAATTCAGTTAAAGTGAAGATTAAACATTTTAACCAGAACAGTGCCCTAATTCAGCCAATTTTATTTATTTCCAAACCTAGTGCTATTGGGGATGAAGAGCAATTTGAGAAGTCATAACCCAAGACAGTCATTGTGTCGGGCCTTTAGAGTTCCCTATAAATTTCCTCAAGTGACCTTAGAGCCAATGCTCGACCACATCGCCAAATATTTGTATTAGGTGTTCCTGTGTTTAACACACTAATTAAAAAGATGGAATTCTTTGATTCTATCTCAAATCATTTTACTTCTAATCTCTTTCTGGAAAAGCCTGCCGAATAAATGGAACTAAGAGTATGCTTTCTGAAAAGAGGCTTTACTGTGTCGCAATAAATCCGGGGGCTGAGAACATTAATGCACCTGAAGTGCTCTTTACGTGTCTATGGAGGGGATCATCCTCAGAGTCCTATTTCAGCCTTTACCTTGAAGGTTATAAATCCTCTGGGAAATTACTATAATGGGGAAAAGCTTTACCATAGGAAACACTGAGTTCAAACACAGCTAAATGCACTGGCCAGAAAGTCAGGTTTAAAGACAGGTGAGGAAGCCATGGCACTGGGAAACATGACTCAAAAAACTTGTCTTCAGTGAGGCCACTGACCCCGAAATCAACTCAGGGGAAGCCAAAATACCATTTGAAATCTCTCTATTGACCCTTACATAACGTATTTCTCTTCCTTCTTTCTATTTATAATTTTGGGTGGGAGGCACCTTTGAGAGTTTCTGTCCCTAGCACAACCTGAGACCACCTGCATCATAATCACCCAGGGAACTAGAAAAAATTAACACTCCCAGGTCCAAGTTCATTCCTACTGAATGAGAAGCCTTGGTGATGTTGGTGGCAGTGGTGCTTTGCTGGGGTTGTTGAATCTAAAAGCTCTTTTATTTTTTGGAGACAGTCTCACTCAGTCGCCCCGCGGTTGAGCATTATGGTGTCATAGTTCACAGCAACCTCAAACTCTTGGGCTCGTGATTCTCTTGCCTCAGTCTCCCAAATGGCTGGGACTACAGGCTGCTGCCACAACGCCTGGCTATTTTTAGAGACGGGGTCTTGCTCTGGCTCAGGCTTGTCTCGAACTCCTGAGCTCAGGCAATCCACCCACCTCAGCCTCAGTGTTAGGATTACAGGCATGAGCCACCATACCTGGCAAATCTAAAAGTTCTTAAACATTTATTTATTAATCTATTTTAAAATGCCAATAATGTCAAAATCAATGCCAATGCCAATGTCAAAATCATGATGTTGACTTGGCACCCATAGCACAGTTGTTACGGCACTGGCCACATACACCAAGGCTGGCAGGTTCGAGCATAGCCCAGGTCAGCTAAACAACAATTACAACTGCAACAACAACAACAAAAATAGCCGGGCGTTGTAGTGGGCCCCTGTAGTCCCAGCTACTTGGGAGGCTGAGGCAAGAGAATCGCTTAAGCCCAAGAGTTTGAGGTTGCTATAAGCTGCGTCACGCAGCTCTGGGTGGTATGTGTCACGCCATAGCACTCTACTGAGGGTGACATAGTGAGACTCTGTCTCAAAAAATAAAATAAAATAAAATCACGATGTTAATACAAATAGTATATTTTACAAAAAATAATTATACCTTCCAAAACAACAAATAATTTAGTGTGAATATCGGCATCATTGACATTTTTGCAAATCTCCTCATATCTAGGTTATTAGAGGACAGCTGGACTCTCTTTTCTGCTTCTGCTTTGAACCTGTTGGTATGGGTCATTTTGGTTGACGTCTAGCATTAAACTGCTACATAGTAGGAAAAAAAGAAAAGTATTTTATTTTTTGCCAAAAAAAGTATACATAAGAAAGGGAAAACTATATTAGTATTGTGATACTCAGTATATGCCAATAATGTTTGTTATCTTGTATATTCTATCTTATATTTAAAAAGAAGAGTATTTTAATAGGATTTTTAGATAATTGTGAATTTTTTTCTTTGTTATTTCACCAAAACTAGCAGTTTCTTAAAGGGTAATTACAATGTGGAATCTGAAATCATATCACTGAAATTTTTATACTGTTACATTAAAATGTATCTATTTAGAATCTGCATTATATTTTTTTTTATTAAATCACAGCTGTGTACATTTATGAGTACAATGTGCTGATATACAATGTGGAATGCTTACATCAAACTGATTAACATAACCATCACCTCACTTACTTAGCATAATGGTTATGCAAACCATAGTTTTTGAACCACCAAATCCATTTCAATCTCTGTATTACACAGAGGTAAACTAACTTGTCATAAGCATATCTTTTCTTCATAGGGTCCAAGGTCTTTTCTTTTATGATACTCCTTAGTGAATAATTCAGAGCTAGAAACATTATGGGGATATGTATGATCCTCTCAATTTCTCTGTAAATTCTCTGGGCCCAGTAGGCCTATTCCAAGGTGGGAAATGGAGGAGAATAGGGAGAAAGCCTGCTTATCTGGGTGAATAAATTACTTCGGGGCCAGGACATTCAGGGAACTGGGAGGCAGAAGCCAAACCAGAAAGCAAAAGGCTTTCCTTATATAAAGAGGTAACCCTGGGTCTTCACAACTGGGTAATGACTCTAATTTTCTCAGATTTCTTGGTATATTAGATCAGAGTGAGATGTTGGCAACTTTAATCAAATTATGACCCCTCGCACAATGTGTGCAAACGTTCATACTCATGCCAGTGCTTGTTCATGTCGTTTTACTGGAGTCTTCTTTCCTCTCCCAAGACCAGAGTAACTAAAAGTTTTTAAATTGGCTCTTACCAGCTCAATCCTCAGGAGGGGCAGGGAGAATAGTGTTCATGTAGCAGCTTCCCTGGACAGAGACTGGTAACTAATCCCAATATCCACTCTCTACTTGCAACATAACAGAATTTACAGTCATGCATGTGGCCACCAGATTAAAACTACATTCCCCAGAATCCCTGCAGCTAAAATTACTTTGGCCACTGGGATGCGCACGGAAATGTCATTTGGCAGTTTTGGAAAACTTCCTTACAAAGTAAGAGTTTTTGTTTTTTTTGTTTTTTTTTCCTTTTCTTATTTTCCCCTTTCTTTTCCTCCCTCCCTCCCTCCCTTCCTCCTTTCTTTCTTTCTTTTTTTATACATTGTCTCACTCTATCACCCAGGCTAGAGTACAGTGGCATCAGCTTAGCTTACAGCAACTTCAAACTCCTGGGCTCAAGAGATTCTCCTGCCTCAGCCTCTTGAGTAGCTGGTGGATTTCACCACTACGTGCACTACTATATCCAGCTAACTTTTCTTTCTTTCTTTCTTTTTTTTTTTTTGTAGAAATGAGGTCTTGCTTTTATTTAGGCTGGTCTTGAACTCTTGGTTTCAAGTGATCCTCCAGCTTCTACCTACCAGAATGCTAGGATTACAGGCATGAGCTCCTGCACCTGACCCCTTAATTTCCTTTCTCTTGGAGAGAGCTGGCTAAAGTTCCATCTTGGGTCATGTGGACAAGGCCTACGTGTAGGGACAGTCCTTGGAATGGTGAGCAGAAAGCACAAAGGAGCTTGAGGCCCTGAAGAGTTCATGGAGTAGAGCTACCATCTTGGTTTAGGCTGTTATATGAGAGAGAAATAAGATTCTAGCTTGTTCAAGACTCTTTTGTTCTGAGTCTCTATCACTTGCATCCAGTCCCAACTTAACTGATACTTCCTTTTGTACATGAGAAAGGGAGCTCTAGCTGTAGATCCTTCACCAGGCTGCAGATTGTCCTGTGCTGTTACCACCTGTAAGAATTGCTATAGTGTAAGAGTTTTTTATAGTGTAAGAGTTGTCCTGTGCTGTTACCACCTGTAAGAGTTTTTTATAGCAGTAACGAAACAGTGGTGATTTCCTAGGGAGTCTTTGGAGAGCCTGGTCTCTCCTAGCTGCCCGGGGACAGGTGAGTTCGTTTGGTGCCCTGGGTTTGCAATGTGCTCCCGACTAGATGGAGGACAGAAACCTGCTCTGCTCTCTTCGTTGGGGTCTGCCCTTACCTGGGTGACCTGAGTGGGAGGGGATTCATTCACCCTAGAGGATCACATTAGAAACGGGCCACACTTGTCAATTTTTCTCTGTAGATATGTGTCTAATTCCAGTTTGAGTTTTTAACACCTTAGCTTTCAAACATTTGCATGTTTTTGTTACAATGTTTTTTTGATTTGATTTCACACATTTTTACCTGTTTTAAATTTGATATAATTTTGTTCTTTTACATTTGATTTTTTTCATTTTTCATTTGGTTTTTCTTTAGTTAAACTTTATTTACACTATTACTATCTAAAACTTTTATTGTCTTTTTATGTTATTTTATTACCTCATATTTTGTTCCTTTAATCTTTTGATTATGTTTTTAAACATCTTCTTTCTTCTTTCTAGTTATCTTAATGTTACATTTTATTATCCAGTTTTTTTTTTTGGAGACAGAGCCTCAAGCTATCCCCCTGGGTAGAGTGCTATGGCATCACAGCTCATAGCAACCTCCAACTCCTGGGCTCAAGCGAAACTCCTGTCTCAGCCTCCCAAGTAGCTGGGACATTGCCCGGCCATTTTTTGATTGCCCGCCACAATGCCCAGCCATTTTTTGGTTGCAGCCATCATTGTTGTTTGGCGGGCCCGGGCTGGGGATTCGAACCCACCACCTTAGGTGCATGTGGCTGGCGCCTTAGCCGATTGAGCCACAGGCGCCGAGCCTATTATCCAGTTTTTAAAGTTTTATTGTTATTTTAGCTTGTCAACATTTAATATTTTGATTCTTGTGGGTTTAAGTTTATTCTTTCTCCCTTCAGTTTAATGATTCATCTTAAATTTTTTATTTAATGGTTTCAATGTTAACTTGTTTTACTCATTAATAGTAAATGTGTCACAATTTTCTCCTTTTAATTTTGTTGCTCCTGGTTTATTTTTTAACTTGAATAGTCCCATTTCTTTTGTGCCTATTTTTTACTTCCTGTTTATGACTTCTGAATTAATTTCTATTTAGTGTTCTTGATCTATTTGTTTTAACAGTAAGTAGGAAGTGTGGCTATAGATGGGACGCCATGGCCTCCTGGTCCTCATTCTCTACATTGCTTCTCCAGCTAAGAGTACTTTGGCTGCAGGCTGAGGGATGGGGTGGTACTAGACCTATCGGATAAACAACACAATTTCTTTCTTTTTTTTTTTTTTGTTTTTGTTTTTGAGACAGAGCCTCAAGCTATCCCCCTGGGTAGAGTGCTATGGCATCACAGCTCACACAACCTCCAACTTCTGGGCTCAAGCAAGTCTCCTGCCTCCACCTCCCAAGTAGCTGGGGCCACAGGCACCCGCCACAACGCCTGGCCATTTTTTGGTTGCAGCCATCATTGTTGTTTGGCGGGCCCGGGCTGGGGATTCAAACCCGCCACCCTAGGTGTATGTGGCTGGCGCCTTAGCCGATTGAGCCACAGGCGCCAAGCCCACAATTTCTTTCTTTCCTTCTTCCTTCCTTCTTCTATTCCTCCCTCCCTCCCTTCCTTCTTTCCTTTCTTTCTTTTTTTTCTTTCTTTCTGACATAGTCTCACTCTGTTGCCTTGGCTAGAGTGCAGTGCTGTCACCCAAGCTCACTGCAATCTCAACCCCCTGGGCTCAAGTGACCCTCTGCTGTGGATGCATTGATAAAAAACAAATAGATGAATGAGTCGATGGATGGAGAGATGCTCAGCATTTCAGGCCACCATTGACTTCTTGGCTGCCAAATGTAATAATTAGTTCTCATTATTGCAAACCTTTCTGTAATCCAACATTCGCAACTTTCTCCCCCACCCCTTAACCCTTTCTCAAATGTCTCCCTTGACTTTCAAAATTAAGTGCTATTCTGGTATACTTACAACCCCCACTCCCCAATACTTTATATCCTTTACTGCCTCTTATTCATTCTCTTGGCCTTAATTCTGGACAGTCCAGGCCTCAGGCACTGGACTCATTTCTTTATTTTCTGCCTGGTTCTACCCAAATAGTTGTCATGGCGTCAACCCTCACCTCCACTCTGATAACCCCCAAATCTATATCTCTAGCCCTGACCTCTCACCTGAGTTCTTGCCTCTTATCTCTGTCTGCCTACCACTGGAGATTTCTGCCTGGATTTCCCACCATCCCAGATCCCAAACTGTCCTCCTGAGATTCCTCTTTGTGGGGGTAGAGTGTGTGTATGTCTATGGGTATGTATTTCACTTGCTTTTGCTACCACTGCAAATAGTAATGATAATGACAGCTACCACATTTTGATTATCTACTGTATGCCAGGCACCTCATGTTATCAGTTCATTTAAACCTCACAATGACCTTGCATAGTAGGAATTATCTGCATTTTTATAGGAAAGGAAACTGAAGTTCAGAGAAGGTAAATGACCTGCTCCATATCACACAGCTCATATGTGGGATTCAAATTCAAGACTGTCTAGTTTCAAAGCTCATATTCTTTCCTTTGTATCATATAACTATCACATTTTTAAAAATTTTAGGTAAATTCATGGAAATATGGGGAGCACCAGTGAAATCTGAGTCTCTGAAATTTGGCATGATCCACATCCCTCCACTGACAATGTCTGCCAAATAACAGGTGAAAATTAAACTAGAGGCTTTGGACTCAAGCACACTGGAATTCAATGGCAGTGCCTTTATTTCTATAAAGGGGGAAGTTAGTTGACCTTTCTGAAACTTAGTTTGCTTATCTGCATAACTGGAACACTAATACCTGTTGGGAGTATTGGAAATAATAAATGAAACAATGTGTGTTAAGACTCAACCCAATGTATCCATCAACTGTAAATGGATAAGTGGATAAATAGAATGTGATACATCCAGAAGATGGAATACTATTTTATAATAAAAAGGGATGAATTCTGGTGCTATGACTTGAATGAACCTTAAAAACATGCTAAATGAAAGAAGCGGGGATACCAAAAAGCCACATCGTATTCCATTTCTATGTAAAGTGTCCCAAACAGGCCAATTTGTAGAAACAGAAAGTGGAGTAGTGTTTGCTTAGGGTAAGAGGTGCAGGTGGGAGGGTGGTGGTGGGAAGGGAATAGGGAGTGACTTCTTTGGGGGGTGATGAGAATATTCTCAAATTGTGCTGCTTATTCTACAACTTTGTGAATGCACCAAAAACCACTGATGTGAATACTCTAAGTGGGCGAATTGTATGGTATGTAAATTTTACCTCAATAAAAGTTTTTTTAAAAAAGAATGTGTGTCAGATGCTTAGTTCTCACGATCAGGACTTCTCCTCCTTGCCTGGTTTGCCTCCAGCCACCCATCATGGACTTTTGCTACTTGCAGAGCCTCAGCTTTGCTTTGGCTTGAGTGAGGCCTTTTATTTTCCCTTGTTGAACAGTTGGTAGACTTGCTTTGTCTCCTTTTGAGGTGCTCGAGGATTTGGGGGCATCTGCTCCTCCTTATTGTTTGAGCCCTGTCTTTGTCTGCACTAGCCTGACAGTGGCTCCCTTCACAGAGCCTGTCAAATAATACCCTTCTGGTCTACTTTTGAGTTCTTCCCCAGCTCCTCCTTAATCAACAGACTCTCGGTAGGTAACAACCCTAGACAGGGCACCCCTGGGCATTGTGAGTGAGGTTAAAGACTCCACCCCCAGTCCAAAGAGTTCTTTGATTGTAGCTGGGGAAATAGCACATAGATCTAAAAACACAACTAAAATGAGGACACAAGTCTGTTAATTCTCACTCGGGTGCTATGAGAGTTTAAGGAAGTAGGAGGTCAAGGAAGTCTTCAAAAGGCGATTGGTTCCTGAGGGTGGGAGAGAGGATGGAGTGTGCGAACAACAGCACAGATGTGGGTCCTCCTCCTTCCTGCTCTCTGCATTTAATTGTATACATCACATGCTAGGCCAGAGATGGGGAGCCTGCATCCGCAAGGCCACATGTGGCCCTCCAGAAAGGCTGCACTCAGGAATCCAGAAGGCCCCATGCAGCTAGACCCTGGGGAGATATATATATATATAACAAAAAAGTAATATTGAGTCCTGCCCTTGGGGAGCTTCTAGGTGTGGGAAAGGTGGACATAAAAGAAATGAATATAGTGGAGCAAGTGAGCTAGTTACACGAGGGAGTTTGCAAAGACATCAGAGAAGAGGTGATCTTTGGACTTTCAGGGTGAATGGGAGTTTCACATTGGAGGAGAGGAAGTGGAACACAGCAAAAGCAAAGGCATAGACTGGCATAAAGGTGTGTGCTGTGGAGCCAGGGGGCAAGTGGTTGTAGGATCATTAGAGCCTAGTCAGGAGCTGAGGCCATTGAGGGATGTTGAGGCTTCACGGCCAAGGTTTTCTGTTTTGTTTTAAGCAATTATGTTTTATACTGAGATGATCGAAGGTGGTGGGGGCACCCTTTCTACTCTCTCAGACAAAACTATCTAATCCCCAGGCTGTTTTTCTGCTTTCTGTTGAACACTAGCCTCCTTCTAATGCTTCCTGAAAGCAAGGCTCCTTCTTGCTTGAATTAAACTCTGACTGCATCAAAGTCACCTCCTGAAGCTATGACGTATAGGACCCTAAGGA
Organism: Galagoides demidoff; assembly: GCA_963574575.1. Classification (NCBI taxonomy): domain Eukaryota; kingdom Metazoa; phylum Chordata; class Mammalia; order Primates; family Galagidae; genus Galagoides; species Galagoides demidoff. The sequence goes on along the minus strand of CAUYQV010085179.1, from coordinate 6,117 downwards.
AGGCACGCCTGCTTTGCCTCTTCTATCATGTATCTATCTGGGGGCAAGGAGGAAAGTTAGAATAGCAACCCCCTTGCATAGATCACCAAATTCAGGATCAAAATAATCTTGACCCCATGGATCTTACCTATGGTCAAACACAACATATTTATTGCATGCCTTGCCAAATTTTATTATGATTATAACATTTTAAAATGCAGGCTACAAATACCCAACATATATAATGTTCCCAATCTAAATTAGTACACTATCCAAAGAATGTTTCTTTCTATGTACTGACAAATTTAATATATCTTTCCATAAAAACCCATAAATCCTTCTGTAGATCATTGAAGGATTAGCAGAAATTCATATAACACATTCAACTGCACTTCAGAAACATTTTAAAACAGAATTCTGTACAGATTATTTCTATAATCTACAAGTAAAATGAAATTGTAGTTTCTAAACAAAATAAGAGAGCAAGTTTACTGACTGAATTTATACTCATTTATCATACTCTCTTGTACTGTATTAATATGTTTAACTGGCCAGTCAATCATAAAAAAATTAAATCCTCAGTAAGTCTTATCGGTGCCACAAAAATAATGGGATTTCTGTTTACAAGGTGTCGATTGTGTTCAGAGTCTTTGATAATGACTGCAGACAGTCAATAAACACTGAGACATTGACATGGCTAGTAGGAGCCTAACTGAACTATCTAATCTTTCAAAGGACAGTCAACACAATGAACTCTAAACCTAATCCCCTCAAATACTGGAGAGACAGTTTAGTGCTTTAAATGCTACTCAACTCCAAACTCCACACTAAAAAAACCATTAAAGGTTTTTCTTAAACTCACAGAAGCGGGACATTCTGATCTCAGTTCCATTCTCTGATGGCAAATCTTTACCATCATCTAAATTCAACAATTTGCAGGACCTGGGATTTATGAAGGGTGACAAGTACTGTAATGATGGACAGAAAAGGAAAGAGGACTATATTTGGTGCTTTAAAGTTCTAAAATAATCTTTTTTTTTTAATTTCAAAAAAGCAAAGCACGTTACTTGCTGGTTTTGTTCATTATAATTACGTAAACTCTCTTTTATTCAGAACTTCTTATAGTTGGTGCTGTATTTATGGTTGGAAGATGTGCTTAAAAAGAAGATGAAAAAAAAAAAAGACTATTAATAGACCATTTCTTCTCTTCCAGGCCTGTATTGCTCAATGAAGAAAAGGTTTAAAAATTCCACAGTCCTCACCGACTACAAAATCATGGTAACTGGAAATGCCTGGCTTTAGAGTCATGCATTTGGATACTAAAAGAAACGTTGGGTTTTCAGTGGCAGAGTATGAAAGAGAAAGAAAATGCCCACCATGACTGGTGCAAATGTTCCTTAGACCCCACTGTGAGGTTAGTCAGTAGTGTGCGGATGCCTGGGTGTGCATTTGTTGGTTACTGGCTGGAAAAACTGGGCCGTGGCTGGAAAAACTGGGCCATGGCAACCCACTCAGAAGGAATGGTTTCCCTGAGATGTTTGACTTGGGGATACTTTGCTCCTTTCTTGTATGCCCACCTCCCAGATGTTGGGTTCTTCATTGTTCCTTGTTCCTGTTTAAAGAGCCTGGCCAGAGAGGCACTGATTTATCTTGAGATTCCACACCCAAGGCAAAAGCGGAGATCAGGAAAGAGCAGCCTTGCTGCTTGTGGAGCAGCTATAATAAACTGCTTTAGAAACAGATGTGGCCTTGCCCTGAAAACTGATGAACACAATAGACCGCCAGAGATGTGATGTTGGATTCTCTGCAGGCTATAGAAATCAGAGACGCTTTGGTCGACTTGGCATTTTGCCGCGTCAGAGAGCCCACTGGAATCTCCACTTTGCCATTTGCAGAAAATGGCAGGAAGCGCATGAAAACGTGGAGTCCTGGAACAGGATTTAATCAGGCCACATCGTGAGGTCACTCTCTCTGCAGCGGGTCAGTGGTTGAGAGTGCCGGGAGGAAGCCCAGTTTATTTTATTTTGGAGTGGGTGAACTCACACGGGCAAGCCCTTAAGTTTTAGATATCTTTGGATATAAACCTTAGATTTGAGAATTTCAGGTTTTTTTCTGTTCATGGACCCACACACACTCTGTGAACTCTAATGATCCTTCAACTCTACTGGAACCCCAAATCCGTTATTCCTGCTATAGTTTCCCTCTTAGGCACTCTTTCCATGTTATCTGTCTCCTTACCCAGCTCAAATCTGTGGTTTTAATCACTCATTTGAATGGACTGTCAATTTCTAAACTAGTCTTTGTTAAATTCAGCTGTCCCCAATTCGATTCGACAGTTGAACAAAAGCATACAGCCCAGCTGGCCTCCGTTCATGTCCTTGATCACTCGTGTCTAGTGGACCCTTGAAGTTGCCAAGCAAGTCATATTTATATTTCCCTAGTCTGTTCATTCATTCCCTCACTCTATTGAAAGAGGATTATTTCCTTCCTTCCTTCCTTTTTGAGACAGAGTCTTACTCTGTTGTACCAGGCTAGAGTGCTGTGGCATCATAGCTCACAGCAACCTCAAACTCCTAGGCTTAAGAGATCCTCTTGCCTCAGCCTCCCAAGTAACTGGACCTATGGGCGCCTGCCATCATGCCTGGTTAGTTTTTCTCTTTTTGGTAGAGACAGGCTCTCTTGCTCAGGCTGGTCTTAAAATCCTGAGCTCAAGCAATCCACTGGCCTCAGCCTCCCAGAGTACTAGGATTACAGAGGTGAGCCACTGCATCTGGCTTTCACCTTTTCTTTTCTTTTTGAAACTTCAACTGTCCTTCCCCATTTTAATTGTCAGGACAATCATGCTTCCCATATTCTGAGAGGATAGAAGCCACCAGAAGAAGACTTCCACAAACTTCCACGTCCCTATCTACCCACCTACCAGCATCTGAGCTCATAGACTCTGCCTCCTCTCATGTTCCTCTGGATAAAACTTCCATGCTGTTTACAAAGGCCAAGACCTCCACTTACACACTAGATTGAAGTGCTTATTTGGTGCAGGACAGTGCTGCCAGCAATCCTCCCCTCTTTCTCCTGCATCCCATTTCCCCCTCTTTTAGTTAGTACTATATAAGTATTCTCTCATCAACAACTCTCTTGATCCCACTTCCCCCTCTAGCTACCGTCTCTCGTTATTCTTGTCTCTCCAGCAAACTTTCTCAAAAAATGTGTATCTACTTGCTCTCTCCAATTCTCCTCTTACTCCCCCCATCCGCTGAAACTACTCTCCCAGGCAACTGCAGCAAATGCAGTGGTCGGTTTTCAGTCTTCATCTTATTTGACCTATCAGCAGCATTTTCAACATAAATCCTTCCTTCACATGTTTTCCAACACACTCCTGGTTTTTCTTTCTGCCTCCTTGTTTCTCATCCTTCTTGTCTGGTTAGTTAAATGTCCCTGGTCTCTCCATGGTGAAGTGACTTGGAGGGCTCAGTCCTTGGAGCTCTTCTGTCTTCCATCTGCGGTTACCACTTTGATGATTTCCATCCATGCTCAGGCCTGTAAGTGCTGTCTGTCTGTCTATCTATCGTGTGTGTATCTCCAGTCTGTACCACCTCCTTGTGCTCCAGACCATATGTCCGACTTCCACCTCAGCATCTCCATGTGGCTGTCTAATAAACATCTGAACCTCCTAACCTGCTCCTCCCACAGTACTCTCTTCTAAGCGACAAGTCCATTCTTGCAGTTGCTTAAACAAACAAACAAAATCTTGGTTTCACCCATGACACCTCTTCCTCTCACATCTTACACCAGTGATTTTCACTGGTGTGCTACGAGAGGATCTTAGGTGTGCAGCAAAAATTTTTGAAGATCATTAATTAGATTATTTTAGAAAGAAGTTCAAAGCAGAGTAAGTATATTCTTTTTTTTTTAACTCTTTTTTTGGATCCACATGATTTAAGTGTGTTGCAGAGGTTAATTATAGGTTCGAGTGTGCCATGAGATCAAAAAGGCTGAAAAACACTGCCTTACATGCTAATCCATTAGCAAATCCTCTTGGCTCTACCTTCAAACTACAGTAGAACCTCTGTAAGTGGACCAATCAAGAGACTATAACAAACTAGTCAACCTTGAGCTGGTCAACACAAGGAACTGGGCCTACTGTCCTCCTATGTACATGTGGTGCACATTGAGTCTATGAAAATTAGGTCAATTTAAGGAGATGGTTGATACAGGGAGGTGGTCAACTATGGAGGTTCCATTGTACGTTCAGAATCTGACTGCTTTTCACCATCTTCATCACTACTATCCTGGTTCAAATCACCTTCTAACTAATCTCCCTGCTTTTACATCTGGTAAGTGGCAGACCTGAAATCCAAATGCAAGAATTCTTCTGTTTGGAAGACGTTGGTCTTTTGTCTGGCCTCTTCTGTCGCTCTGCTTCTTCGTTCTTTGTGGATGCAACTGTAGACACCTCTCCTCTTCCACTGTTCTTTCTTCCTTAGACCAGATAGAGACTATCTTTCCCAGCCTCATGTGCTGATGGGTGTGGCCAAGTGAAGTCCTGGCTAACGAGATAAAAGCAGAAAATTCTGGGTGGAACTTTCAGAAAAACTCTTGTGCAAGGGGGACACACAGTTGGTCCACATTCTTTTTGTCGTTCCCTCATCCGCTTTCCTGCCTTCTGGATTGGGGACTTGGTGGTTGCAGCTGGGACAGTGATTTTTCATCCGGAGATGCCCTTGACAATGGAAGCCACTTGCTAATGATAGAAAGCAGAAAGATAGAAGGAGTCTGGGTGTCTGATAACGCTGAGGAGCTTCCACACTGGCCTGGGGCTACCCCAGTTCTTATCTGGCCTGTTCTACATGTAAAACTTAAATTAATAATATGATTTGCATTACATTTGGGGAATGACTTATAAAGAGAGTAAGTCAGTGGGTTTTCACAAAAGATAGGCTCCATTACTTTAAGGCTCTAAATGAAAATGAAAATACTGTTAGCATTCTTAATTCTTTCCACTGAAATATCATAAAAAAACAAATTTCCACATAACACAGATTTCATATCTCTACAAAGATTTGAACATTACAAACTCTACGACACAAAAAGGAGGATTGTATGTTGTTTCATAATTTGATGGACGTGATGTTGATGCCTTATAAATGACATGAAAGAAAACAGCTTGTGGTTTTGATCTTCCTTGTTATTGAGATAAAGTCTTAAACCTCCAAATCACAAATTTACCTCCCAGGCTGTGAATTGCAAGCCTCGTTTAGCAGAGAGAGAAACAGTTAAATCTTACACATGTGGAAAGTTGGGTTGGAGGTGGTTTGTCCTGTCCGGATCCCTCTTGAGATTTAAGCCACGGATCTGGGCATTGATCAACTCTAAGATAAATTCCGATCGGTGGAAAAACCATGTTCCTTCCCATGTTGTCTCTCTCATTAGTGTCTGGGCAAGTTATTTTCCCTCTTAGAATCTAAGTATTCGTTTAATCTGCAGAATGGGAATAATATCCAAAATAGCTATTCCATAGCGCTGTTGAAGTGGTATAGTAAAGGACTAGATGCAAAAGTGCCTAGTTCCTAGTAGTTCATTGGTGTGATAATGTATTACCTTTTGTAAATGCTTTAGAATTTTTGAAACGCTTTTACAGACTGCACAAGTTATTGTCCAAGTATCAAGCACTGATCAACACTTCCTCTAGGAGCTTTTGGATGGTTGCATTTTAATTGTTTTAGGATATGACCAACTTGTGTGGAGTTGAGTTAGTTGGCTTTATTATTCCCCCGCAACATTTCCTTTGCGCTCGTCGATTTCCATGGATACATGATGATTACTTCCTGAGAAACAAAGGAACACATGTGTTTGGAAGTAGAAAGGAAGCATACAGATCACCTATTGACCCATAACCCTGTAAAACCTGGTATAAATGGAAACTTTTCTCTTTATCATAGTGTGCTTGAAATGAAGGAATTCACATTAGTCATTCCCTCGGTTTCTACTTTACAATAGCTGTCCTTGTAAGGGGCCAGATTGTGTTAGGCCTTATAAACCAAATCTACTCCAGAAAGTTCTGTAAGATAAACTGTTTACAACATCAAAATTTCTGAGTGGTGACCAATCCAGAAAAGTGATAGTTGGTAATGGGAACTT
>CAUYQV010085177.1:0-30312 GCA_963574575.1 Galagoides demidoff | reverse complement strand
CTTGGAAATTTCTAAGTTCTGTGAAATCCTGTAGTTCTGTAGGGGCTGGAGTAGCATCTCCTGCTTGATTCAAACTGGCCAATGGGAAGGGTGCCTGTGGGGTGGAACTTTTTGACTGTCAATAAAAAGGGAAAGACCAAGCCAGACGGGGAGCTGGGCCATTTGGAAATCTTCTATGCCCTAAACTCCCAGCTGATGAATAAAACCCTTCCTCTTATAACTCTGGTATTTGGGTGCTCTTTCTCTCTGTTGGGCCTCATCTTCCTGCAACACAGCCAATTTGAGTTTAAGTACTATGGACTAGACTCAAAGTATGTGATGATAGAGAATACACCAAGGAAAAATGTATCCAGGGTGTATCCAATCAAAAATGTATCACATCAGCAACTCTGTAAAAGGAGCAACTGCATATAAATGGGTTGACAAGACTTTCAAGTTCCCTTTATAATCAGAGCTGCCAAAGACTGTTGGGTGCACATATTTTTAGATAAATCACAGCATTTGCAAATAAAATATCTATGAAACTTTATCAAAATTATATTCAGACAGATTTGGATGATGGCAGAAAATAGTGTTTCTGCTTTTGTATGTGTGTGTACACACAGAAGGTTGTGATGCAATCTATATAAATCCAGTTGTGAGGGAACTCCGATGTGAGTTCTTAGTAAAGCTGAGAAGCCTCTTGACTTGTTAGCACCACCAGTTAGCGCATGGCAGAGTTGGACTAGAGCAGACCTTGACTCCTGATAAGTCTGTGTCCTGCTATTGAGTAAAGGCAACTAAAAAATGTGTTATTCAAGCACCACTATATGTTTATGTTTATATGATGCCATAGAATTTTTAATGCCCTCCATTTATAATTACATATATCAAAGAAAATTATATTCATAATCATAATATGGAAAAATATGCCTTTTATAGTCATTTGTTATCTATACTTGCCATTTCAATGTCCTAGTCACTTGCTTTAGTAACATTAGGTATTAAAATATAGCTATTGGGAGGCTGCTACAGAAGGATCACTTGAGCCAAGGAATTCAAGTCCAACCTCAGTTGATGAGACTTTGTCTCCAAAAAGAAAAACATTGTACTTGAAAACTGAATACATTTTAAAATGTTTTGGTATGATGTCATTTTAAATTGTTCATTTTATTTAAACTTGAGACCCTAATTTGTTAGATATGTCTGTAAATATTGTTCCCTTAGATTCCTCTGGGAATAAATGTGTCACTGTAGAGTAATTTAATTATTATGAGATTCCCTGTTATAAACAAATAGATCAGTTATGTGCATAATTCTTTTTTTTTGAGACAGAGCCTCAAGCTATTCCCCTGGGTAGAGTGCTATGGCATCACAGCTCACAGAAACCTCCAACTCCTGGGCTCACGTGAATCTCCTGCCTCCGCCTCCCAAGTAGCTGGGACCACAGGCACCTGCCACAACGCCTGGCTGTTTTTTTTTTTTTTTTTTTGGTTGCAGCCGTCATTGTTGTTTGGCGGGCCCGGGTTGGATTTGAACCCACCACCTTAAGTGTATGTGGCTGGCGCCTTAACCATTTGAGCCATAGGCGCCAAGCCATATGTGCATAATTCTTAACTATGTATATATGTCAGCATATGTTCATGAAAAAGATATATGGTTATTCAAGCATCCTTTAAATATTTTGTTTTAGGAATTTAGCTTTGCTGTATTTCATTGAACTTAGGTTCTGATGACAGAAATTATACTTCTCTACATTATATACATTTCTAAAAAATCAGTAAAATCCACAGGGGTCACATTATATTGTCCTTGCTAAAAGATTATCTATAAGTGATAGCAACCTTTTAATTATGCCAGTTTGCTGGGTATCTATCAGACTTCATTGTTACCAATCCATGGTGAAAATGGATTAGTTTCATAATACATTAAATGTTTAGAAAAACATTAGTGAGAACTAATCTTTCAAAAATTGTTTATTCTGGAAAAACAAGATAATCTTATATTCAAAATCCTGTGGCTGTATTACAGGATAAAATTCTCGTTTTCCTGTAACTTACACCCTCCTTTTTACTGGTTGCCTGACTGCCCAATTATGGGAATTTATTAATCACAAATCAAATGAAGGCATTCACTTCATTTTTTTCTTGTTCTCTTTCCAGCTGCCAAGTCCAGTGACAGACGGGGAGCAGTCAGCAGCTCTCACCGGGCTGGCTGACTGCAGCTGTATCTGCACTGGTTATAGTGCTCAGCAGGGAGTTCGTGTTCCTACAAACTTTTTGAAATATTAAATACATAAAATTATACTGAGGTTTTTGATAGCAGAAGACTGGCTGCTCTGTGGTTTTCTGATCAGGGTTCTATTGGTGATTCCGAGAAGTCAGTGGCGCCTAAATGGGTTAAGTCTAATGAGGATTCGAAAGCTGATAGTATAATTTAAGACGACTTTCAATCTCAGAGCTATAGACCTGGCTGACCCCAGCAAATTACAGTATTTGTTAATGTTCTTCTATAAACATCTTCTAGTCAACCAAAACCAGATATATTAAGTGAAAAAATTGAGTTGTGGGTCTCTGACTGCGTTTCTTCTGATCAGAAAATTGTAAGGCATCTGATACTTCCCAGATTTTTAGGGGATACAGTCTCAAACACACACACACACACACACACACACACACACTCAGTTGTTTTACTTCTCATTGAAGAAACATAATTACCTTAAAACTTTATCATCATGATCTTATATAGTATGTTTCTCAAGGGGAATCTAAAATCTGTTTAAGAAATTGCAACAGAAGGAATAATTAAAACCACAGACTTCCCATAACAAGTAAACAAATATAAAAACTCTGAACAGAATATATTTAAACTCCTTAAAATTAAAAGAGTGTGATATTAAAATTATTGAAATTCATTTTTTAGAGGATCAATGATAATTTAAAGAAGTATGAAGACTAGTGGTGGTTTAGAAGTGACCATTCTTATACATATATATATAAATATTATAATTTGATGTTATATGTCTCTGGAGGTAGAAATGATATGAAATACATTTCAGATATACACATTTATTTCAAATAGTGATAATTTCTTTATAGCACAAAGAAATTTATTTGTTTATTTATAAATATCATAGTGATTTCCACAATATGAAAATCTGGACAAAATCTTAGAAAGTTTGGAAACTTAATCACTTAATTTCTTAACTTTTCTTAATTGAGGAAGTTAATGTTTCTCAATCTTTATAACTGTGGGTTTCCCAAAAAAGAGAAAGCATTTTCTTCATTTTTCAATGGATTTATTTGACAGTCTATTTAGAATTCTGGACTACTTTTTTTTTTTGCATTAAAAAAAAATGTATGTTGTAATTTTGGTCATATAATTTGCCTGTGTACATTTTAAGTCAAACTTATAAGTGGGCCTTTCACCCAGAAAGTGGGCTTTGCACCAGTTAGGTGTGAATTTACCTAATCGCTCCTCCCTTCTCCCACCTAGTTGATTTCCATGAGTTTGACTTCCATAGGTGCACCTAAGTGTTGATCAACTAGTTCCAGTTTAATATTGAGAACATATGGCATTTGGTTTTCCATTTTTGTGATACTTCACTTAGAAGAATGGTCTCCTGGTCTATCCAGGTTGTTATGAAACACACCAGATCACCACTTTTTTTTTTTTAATGGCTAAGTAGCACTTCATGGTGTACATATAACACATTTACTAATCACTCATATTTTGATGGACACTTGGGTTATTTCCACATTTTGCAACTGTGAACTGTGTTGCTATAAATATTTGAGTGCAATTTTATTTTGGATAAAATGACTTTTTTTTTTTCTTTGAGTAAGTACCTTGAGGTGGAACTGCTGGATGAAATAGAAGGTTGGCTTTTGTTCTTAGAGGTATCGCCATACTGTTGCAGGAAGACAACGAGGCCCAATGGAGAGAAAGAGCACCCAAACACCAGAGTTATAAGAGGAAGGGCTTTATTCATCAGCCAGGAGCTTAGGGCATAGAAGATTTCCAAATGACCCAGCTCCCCGACTGGCTTGGTCTTTCCCTTTTTATTGACAGTCAAACAGTTCCACCCCACAGGCACCCTTCCCATTGGCCAGTTTGAATCAAGCAGGAGATGCTACTCCAGCCCCTACAGAACCACAGGATTTCACAGAACTTGGCAATTTCCAAGTTCCAGGGAGTTAAGCCTACAAATTCCCAAGAGCTGAGTCACCGTGGAGAGGGCCCTGCAGGTGCATCCTCGTGGTCTCCCTGAGATGACCCATCCTCCCAGACCTCGCCCCTCTCCTGTATCCTCTCTCAATACTACTTTCCATAGAGATTGTACTAGTTTTTATTAAACAAATCTTATATCAATAAGTCAGAATGAGCAGTAGGTTTGAATCAACTAAGCTTGAGTCTTTCTTGAATAAGCTAATCACACAAATGTTACAAAGTCAAATGTTCCTCCATACAAAAGTTTGTACATAATTCAGTGTGTTTCAAAAAGTGTCTTTTCTCAACTAACTGAAATTAAGTCTTGTTTCAAATAATTGTGACTCTATACATATTTATCAACTAAAACATATTTATGAAAACACTTTCATTTCCTATGATGAGTATTGATTCAAAATAAGTAAAAAATACTAAAAATAAGTCTTAGAGAAACAGTGAATAATTTTAGAAAATTTTTTGCATTTTAGAATTATAGTTTTTAAAAAATTCCCAATATTTTAAAGCCAAGATTAGTTAACACATTTTACTTCTAGTAACTTAAATTCAATCTGAACTGAAATACCCCTTACCAACTGTTGCAGGGGTGCAAGGTGAGAACTAGAGTAAGGGTCCCAAACCTCTGTGAAGGAACACACTTAGCTAAAAATAGCAATAACAATCAGCCACTGCCCCCTCCTTTGCTTGATAATAGTCACTGTCTCCTGTTTGCTTCCAGTTGGCTTTTATAAAGATTCTCAACTTTTTCCTTATAGTGGGTAATTGTAAAGATTCTTAGCCTTTCTCCATAGATAACATCACCTTTTGGAACCCTAAAGGTAGTTTCTAAGATATCTTCCGGACTCCACATCCAGTGGATTGGCTAACCCTCCCAGAACAGGGGCCCACACTGAGAAACTAACCCAACTGGAATCATAACTCCAGGAGCTGAAGCAAAACAAGAAGATAATGTCCAGATCCCTATGATATTGCCCCAAATTTTGCCAATTAGCAAAACTACCTAATCTCCTGACTGTCAAACTATCCTTGCCCTCCCAATTCTGGGGGAGAAGGATGTGAGAAACCCTACTATCTCTGAATATTGGCTTCTTCTTGTGCAATGGCCAGGTGAGCCTGGTTGGGGGGCAATAGTCCCTATTTGTTTGTATTTTTTAAATTTGAGGTAGAGCTGTTGTTCATACTTCTCCAAAAGCACAAAACTTACCTACACTAAACAAGAAACGGCAGGAAAAAAAAAAAAAAAGTCCTCCTAAATTTGAAACACTGAGTTGGGCTATATATAAAAGATTTAAGAATATGTTTAAATAAACATACATTGAATGTTATGTTTTTAAAATATGTACTACAATTCAAATCAATCACTTTGGATGATTACATATGTGTTTCAATAATCAAAGTACTCTTTGATTTGTTTTGATATTTCTGTTGTAGAATTTATTTGCTTGCATTCTGATTATAATGCTTGTAAATCAAATATTTAAAGTTATTATGACTTTCCTTGATTTCCTAAGTTATCTTAATTTGATTGTTTCTGAAAACAAGCAAAAAAATCTAAATTTTTCTTTCCAAAAAACCGTAGGTTTTTGATGTAGTTCTAAAAAGACAATAGTCAAAATAATTTAAATAAAGCCATTTTTATTGAAAGAGTGATTATCAATTCAAATGGAAAGAATGTCTGTGATTGAAGTAGTTATTTAATTTTTTATCCCTTAAACACTACCATTTGCAATATTAAACAGCCACACAATTTTTATGTGTAAGTATTTTTTGCTTAGTATAAAAGTCATAATGATTTATGTTATTCACGAAATTATTCCAGTAACTAATTTTACATGTAATATTTTTCTAAAATAAATATGGTCTTGTTTGTTAAAAAAAAAATTGGAACACTTTTTATCTGACTTTTGACTATGTTTAGAAAATGTTTAAAGAAATTACATTACATGGAAAAAAAAATTATATTTGGCTCTCTTTCCATCTCCTGGAGTTTCTACTTAATTGTGCTAAATAAATTCCACATATAATTATGTAAATATTTATTTACTCAGCCACTGCCTATAAGCAATGTTATTCAATAATAGAAAAGACTTAAGTTGAACAAGTTTTTCCAGGGGAGGGATTGGCCTAGGGGGTGGAAAATCCTTTGGATCTATACTACGGCTTAGGTCATTAACCAACATCTCAATAGAACACTTTTCAGACAGGAAGGGAGATGGATGCAGTTGTCTTTCCTCTCCATTTATTTTTTATGGTTATTTATTCACAGATGATGTGGGCAGACTGTGTGCAGAGATAAAGCATGGGTAATTTAAGGGCAAATGTAACCCTCAATTGGCTAGGGTATTTAAAGTGCTCTAAGGAATTAAGGGGAAAGTAGGCCATCTGAATCATAAACATTTTTAACATTTACTTCATAAGTGAAGCTAATACATACTTGTTCTAAAAATGCAGGGGAAAAAATGACTTCAAATAGGATAAGGAAGGAAGTTAAACAAAACAGAATTATTAAACCATGCCAGTTTCCACACCTCTATGAATTTCAGTAGGTGGTCTACTTCTGACAGTGTACAAACCAGCAGGAGAGTTTGCTAATGAAAGACAAGATACATGTGTTGACACAGCATTAAATGACTGGTTTGTCACTCCCCCAGGATATGAATTGTGGATTCCATGGTGTAGTAGCACAAACGAACTGCTTTTATCCTCTTGTTTTCTTGACTTTAACTTCTCACGCAAATTAACAGCTTTCTGTTTGCCATTTGCATGTTTATTTCATGTCATGCTTGCCTAAAATCAAAATTGGCCCACTAGTCATGCACTTTAAAATTTAGAACCTCTTCAAAGACTGGCAGGATGACTTAATGAGTATGGAATGCAATTCTCTTCTTTACATCAAATTAAATATAACTTGTCTATGTTCAATACTACAGAGGTACACTGTGCAGGCTATATATTGAGAACAACTCAATAGAAAGGGATAGTTTTATGTCTTTCATGTCTAAAGTATTTGCAATATGATTGGCTAGCTATGGATTTTTATTCCCGGTTTACAGCCACAGGGGAATTTCTAAATTACAACACTACAGATCTATGACATTGTGTCCCAGAATATAAACAGCAACAGGACCTAAAAAGATCAAAGCTCAAGTTTTCTTTTGAAAAAGAGACTGTTGTAAGAAAACAATTTTCTCCTTTTCATCGCCATGGGATATATCCATGGGCTTGAGAGGTCATATTATCATTCAAATTCTTTAAAGTTAGTTTTTCAAGGTGAAAGAATAATCAAAAGTAAAGCACACTCCTGAGGGTCATGTAATCTAGTTAACTCTGACTCCCACATTGCAAAGTAGATACTAGTGTCTAGGGAAATGAACTTATTACTATTAAAATAAAAAGTAGAGAATCTTCTAGTCTTTAAATTTTTCTTTTATTATCAACATGACACAAATTACCACAACTGTTCCACTGACTAGTACTTCTCCTTAAGAAATATAACAGAAAGATGACTTACAATATGAAACGGACTTTTGCTGCTATTGTTTACATTTATTTACAGACTGAGATCGACATAAATTCATTGATCTTAATTTGGCAATGGTTGGCAAATGACATTTTTTTCTTCAAAAAAATCAGCAATTGTACATTTAATCTAATTGAGTATGTGTTCACCTATGTTGGTTTAGAACTGTAATACTTATAAATTCCAATACTTCTAGTTATTCCAGAGGTGATATTGCTAACATGAGAAACTTCTGTCTTTTTTAAGAGAACAAAATTTTAGAAAATGTATTGAAATTGGGTATTGTTTAAAACATGTGTATCATTACTAAAAATCAAGTTTCTAGACACAAGTCTGATAAATGGTCTAAAGTTGATTATGTTAGTCCTTCCTTTTAGCCACAGCAAGGCTGATAATTCCTTCCACCAATTTTGTTCAATAGCACTCAAAACTTTGGTGAAATTGTTATTAGAAATGATCATTTCTTTGAATACACAGATGTAGATGAAGAGAGCGGTAACTAATTTAAACCTCATGGAACTAAACTTGTCTACCCTTGTGGCTAATGCTGTTACTTATGTGAATTTCAAACTAAATATCAAATAGCCCCTGTTGAACATGAGAATGTATAAAAAGCAATGGGAAATTCATATATGAACCATACATGTTTACACCAAAAATCTAGTCTTTACCCAAAGATAAGGTTTACTGTATATAAGATTTATTTCTAGGTCAGGACCAGCAACTGTAGAGTTAGGATGGATTCAAATCTCAGATTAGTTAGGGTCAAAATTTCAAACTGGAAAATTGAAAATGAGTTATAACACTGTGAAGTTCCATAGTGTCAACTAGATTTGATAAAGGAATGTCTTGCTTTTCTACCTTACTTTTCTCAAGAATTTATTTGTATTTGTTTTTTAGAAATAGCATCTTATTCTGTCAGTAAAGCTGGAGTGTAGTGGCAGGATCACAACTCACTGCTGCCTCAAATACCTAGCGAGCCTCAAGCAATCCTTCTCCTTTAGGCTCCTGAGTAGCTAGGACTAAAGGCATGCACCAATGGGGGCTCAAGTTCGGTCTTGAACTCCTGGATTTAAGCAATCCTCTGGCCTTGGCCTCTGAAAGTGCTGGGATTACAGGCATGAGCCACTGCATCCAGCATCTTCTCATTCTTTATAAGGTATCAGATTTATATTGATTTTGAAGTCTGCTTTAACTTTTCAAGGGTTGATTTTTTGTTTTATGCTCTCTTGTTATATAACTTTCCATATCTAGCCATTTGAAGATAAAAATTTAAAATATAAAAATAGAAATTTGTTCATAATTTTATTCTAACTGCTTAGTATATCACAGTGATGAGACAGTGAGATTACCTTCTTTTTTTAATACTCAGATAAAGAGTGAGCTGAGTTTATTTTTTGAAATATAAATTGAGCATCCCTAGTAGAAAGATATGGAATCAAAACCTTTTTGAACACTGGCGGGATGCCCCAAGTGGAAAATCCCAAGCCTGACCTCATGTGAAAAGTAACTGTCCAAAACTGTGTTTTATGAACAAATTATTGAAAACATTTTCTAAAATAACCTTCAGGTTATATGCATAAGGTATACATTGGGAGGGGATGAAGGAAGGGGGTTCAAGAGGGACAGAGGAAAGCCTGGCCTGCTGACCAGGGAAGTCTGGAGGGCCCATAGGAACATCCACCACTCAGCAGTTCTTGACAAAAAAGAAAAAAGAATGTGGGTGTGAGGTAACTTAGGTAATCAATGACCAATAGAAAAGGACAAAAATCAGTAAGGGACAGAAAATAGCAATAATTCCTGGAGGCGGATGGAAGTCAATGAAATGGCTGCAACCAGTTTCAGATGGCGAGAAAGAGGTTATTTATGCCCCGTGCCTCTTTTCATTTGTGTCCCTCTCACTTCCTCTCATCTGTGGGAGAATCTTTGTGCTTAAATAAAATTTCTCTGTGTTATGCTGAAATTTGTGCAGGTTACTTTTGCTTTCTATTCAGGCTGCCTGTTGCTGCTCCAGTTTTCCTATTTGGTTTCCACCCACTTTCACTTTTGATTCCCACCATAACCCAGCTGAACTTTCTAGTTCAGCAGAGTAATCAAACCAGGAGAAACTGGGTTCAGTGAACTGGGATCCCGACCCCAATATATATGAAACACAAATGAATTTTTGTGTTTTTGTTAGATAAATAGCTAGAAATCAGACTCTCTTGAGGAAGGAGGACAAGGGTGGGGCCTCCAAGCCACCACCTTGGTGCCCCCACCTTGGTACCCCACCTTAGTCCTTTCTCCTATAATTGTCACACCAGGGGAGGAGGGAATACCCTTCCAGAGTGACAATCAGAACTTAGTGTGCCAACCGCCAAAGGACAAAGAGGAACAGGTTGTACAAGAGTCCTGAAGGTGACCTGGAACAGCCAGAAGACTAATTATCATGTTATTACCTTATATATACATTGTGGTCCATACCCCTGCAATAGGTTCTCAGAGACACTCATAGAAGATAGATCCATCTGGGCAGTAAGACTCTGGTGGCAAGGTGACCTCTGAATCGTGAGGTAGGCCTAACCCGGTAAGTATAACCTTTGCCACTTGGATGCACACTCGCTGTCTATGGAGACTACATTTTGTTTCTAAACCTTCTTACTCTATAAACTTATTTTTCCCCTCCTCAATAAACTTTGTTTAATGCTTGCCTAATCTTGGGGTGTCTGTTCATTCTTTAGCCATGCGGACTTCAAGAACTGAGGATGCTGGAAGCTGCCTTGAAATCCAACATTTCAACTTGGGTCTCATTGCCAAGATATCTCATTATGTATGTGAAAATATTCCAAAATCTGAAAAAAATACACAACCTCAAACACTCTTAATCCCAAGCATTTCAGATAAGGGATAATCAACATATATATAAAGACTTTCTTCTCCTCTTCTCTTTTATTCCCTCTTCTCTTTTTTTCTCTTCTTTCTTCCCTGCCTTTCCTCCTCTCTGTCCTTCTCAATGTCTTATTCTGATGTTTCTCCTCTGGTCAGCAATTCTACTCTTTTACCCCTCTATAGATTTTAATCATGTATTAATGAATGCCCATGAATGTATATGTACACTTGAAAAACATATAAGGTGTATATATTACATTAATCAAATGATATTGTGCTAAATGTTATTCTCTTTTTTCATTTACATTCAGTACTGACTGTTCTTTTTAAAGATTTGTCCAAGTTGCTACGCATACTTAAATGTTACTCTTACGACTACTGGATTTTCCCCATAATCAGCATACAGAATATTATTTGTCATCTCGATAATGATAGATAAGAAATATGTGTATTAGATTGTGCCCATGCTTTAATATTCAAACAATGTTATGGTAAAACTCCTCACAACACATTTTCTTGGGGACCTATACCCTCATGTTTCCAGAACAAACACCCAAGTGTACGAATGGATACCGGATACATACCCACATATGATGATCCTGGCTTATGGATCATCAAGTATAACTATCCACAATTTTGCTAAATTTCCACTTGTGTATGTGAAGATTAGTCTTTTCCCCAGACCCTCACCATCATTCATTATTATTTGACTTCAACAATTTGCTGAATTAGTGAATGTATTTACTTTTCATTTACAATCAAAACATTAAGCTTTACTTCATATCTTGGTAGCTCATTTGAATTTCCTTGTAAATTGCATTTATACATAATTCATCTAATATTTTTCACACCAACTTTGTTATATTTGTACAATGCCAATGAATGTATTATATATTATCTCATAATGTTGTTGTGCCATTGAAATTATCTAACCAAATAGCTTACTCTTTCTAAAAAGAAATTTATCAAAATTTTAACTGATTTTTTTATTTTAGAAATTTGTTTATTTTAGGAATTCCTGTTCTCCTTAAGGCTATATATATGTATTTTTGCTTTTTTTTAAGGTCACATGATGCAAAGAAGATACAGAATGATTAAATAATTTGGTCAGGGGCACCCAGTTAGTCAATAGTGAGCTGGGAATCCACAAATACTTGTTTAAGGAAGAAAGTACCACTTGTTTACTGTCAATAGATCCCACGTGCCCCATCTAAATGGGTAAGCATGAGATCTCAGGAGATGCTCAAAGACAGGTACCAAGGTATAGAAATGTTTGGATCAGGATAATGGTCTGGAGATTGGCAGCTTGTTTGAATTTTTCTTTAGATACAAAACAACAGAACCAATTCTTGCTAGTTTAAGTAGAAAACAAGTACATGAAGTAAAGTATAACAAACAAAATATTTTTGAGGCCTGGAAGAGAGTCAAGACTACAGTTGTCACAACAACTAATTGTAAGGTCACAGCAGAAACCAGTGCTATTTCCATCATGACGATTGCCTCAAATAATAAAACTCAGAAACAAGATTGGAATAGAAATGGCTACTTGAGCCATCATGGTAGACACTACAATTTAGGGAATAAATTTTTTAACTACTGTACAAGATGTTTCTGCCACCACCTGGGAAACAATGTGATAGCTGTATTCACATTTCTTATTCCCAAAGGGAAGTCACAACTGGATGCCTATGATTGCAAGGCTTAGGTCACATGTGTAGTCTAAGTTTGAAGGGAGGTGAAATTTCTAACATGTGGGTAACTGCCAAACAATACAAGTTCTTTGAAAAGATAATATGTTCTCATATATATATAACAACCTGCATTTGCGCCTTGTTTCATCTCCCTAGAAATACTGAAAGAACATCTTTGTCACTAAAGCAGAGATAGTTTTAAAATTAGCATATATAGAAAGGTTTATAATTTAGATTGTTACTCATCTCAAATACTACATTTCCCTATTTGTTTATTGATTCAATGATTCATTCAAGGATGCTGCCTGCCTTCTACTCACTATGCATATGCTATTGGGATAAGAAGAAGAGCAACCCAAAATTATCTTGCATAATAGTGACATGAAATGAACTTGATTTTAAAATTTATTATCAGCAGTTTAATATGTAATAGACCTTCTCTTTTCTTACGGAAATATTCTTTTTTGCTTTCCTATCATAGTGTAAGTGCCGGAAACTGAAGTCTTCAAGATTAATCTTCACCATAAAAGAGATTTTTAAAAGGTTTTATCCTTCCTAGAATAAGCAGCAATAAAAATATGGACCTTTTTTCAGAAACTCTTATGTGTCCAGCAGTTATAATGACAACATTCTAATTTTTCTTGAACAAAAACTGAAAAATCTCAGTATTTCCTAAAATATATTTTCCAGAACACTAAAGAATAGTATTCAACATGCCTTCTATAGCCAAATAAGCTTGTGATATGCTATACATGTTGTATATGCTTCATGTATTTTTATTCTTCAAATTAGAATATTAAAGAGCTCACACATTCTATATAATAATAAAACTTTGGCTTTGTGTAAAACTCTTTTGCCCTGACAAATAAATGATATTTAATCTTAATAAACACTTGGTATTTGCAGCCCTTTTCTCTCAGTTGAATAGAGTTGCCTCTTCTGTCTTTGTTATAGATGAGACATCTGACATGAAATAAGCAATTTTTCTTTCATAAGTAACTTTCTATGTCTAAATTCTTAAAAGAAATCAGGCATTTAATTGAGAAGATTTTAATTCTATACTTAATATAACCATGTATACTTATAAAGCCAATGATTATTTTAGCTAGCTAAAGGTTTGAAGTCAAAATATGACCAGTTGTTATCCATTTTGAATATTAACATTTCCAGGTAAGTGTCTTTTATTACTAGATTTATCAGGAACTATTTGAAAACTTTCAATCTACACATTCAAATTTGCTCCAGCATATACTATTATATCAGTCTTGTACTACTTATAATTCTCCATCTAATTTTTTTCTCCTTCTAAAAGTACAATCATTCACACATTAAATCCTTATATCTTTTGAACCTGTCCACCATGTCACTTATATTTTGCTTCATGAAAACATTTTATGATCTATTTATTTATTCATTTATCTATTTGCCTTGTGCTTTAACACTTTTATTCTACTGAACTTCCAGGGCACTAATTCGGGTTTCATTAGTGTGTGTACCTTCCTTCAATCTATCTGTTGAATTATTTAAAGTAGAAAATATGATTGTGTTGTTTTGTTTCAAACCTCTTTCTATGTTATAACTTATTTTATTTCCTACTGCTTTTGTTATGTCTCTATTGAATTGTTTATCTTTGTCTTGTAAGAAGTCCAACCCTCTAATCATTTGTTTTGTTGATTCTGACTTATTTTCTGTTATTATTATTCTAGTTTTGTTTCTTGGTTGTTGACTGTCATAGGCATTAACAGGCTGGTGAACATTTGAATGTGAAAGCAGGTGTCCATCTCAAGACAGTGGATATAGGTAACCCACTAACAGCCCCCTGCAAACATATTTGGAGAAAGCTTCTCTGCAACCACCATCTACTTTATCTTTTAGCCTCAGTGCTCAGGGATATCTCAGTCCACACTTTCATGTCTGTTTTTCCTATCATGGGAGGAAGGGTGCTGTAGTCTGAAGGTTTGGATTGCCTCAAATTCACATTTTGAAGTTCTAGCTCCCAGATGGATGCCATTAGGAGGCAGGGGACTTTGGTAGGTAAGAAAATCCTGAGGGCCCTGTTTTCATGACTGTAATTAGTGGCCTTATAAAAATGGCCCCAGTGAGATCTCTTGCCCCTTCTAAAACATGTGTGGACACAACAAAAGGATGGCTTTCTGTGAACCAGGAAGCAAATCCACATGGGACCTGGAGTTGCCAGTGCTCTGATCTCAGACTTCCAGCCTTCAGAACTATGAGTAGTTGTGGTTTCTAAGCCACATAATGTCTGGCATTTTGTTACAGCATCCCAAATTGAATAAGAAAAATGATAATTGCGAACTATCACATGGCCTGAAGTCTAGCTCCTGTCCATGAATTCAGGTTTCTAATAATCAATGTCTGCTCAGAATCCACAGCTTTATGATTCTAGGGATCCATGATGCTGGTTCCAAAAGAGCACATTTAGCCAATAAAGAGCTTATAAAATTTTCCTTGTCATAAATTACACAAAACATAAAGCTTTCACTGTCCTCAGGTGCTCAGACCTTCCAGCCTTGCTTTCGTCCAGGGAAGACAGATGGATTGCAGTATAGTACACAGGATCTATGTGGGTGCCCATCTTTCCAGCAGAATACACCAAGGAACATTTTCAATCCTTCAAAAGAGATAGCACAGATTCTATGAGCTTAGAATAGTGTGCAGTTTAAGTTACCGTCTTTTGTCTCAGCCTACATGTTCATCCATTTATTCACTTATTTTTTCATTCATTAAACAACTATTGAGTGTCTACTATATGGCAGGCACAATAGAACACAGAAATTTAATGATTAGCAGAAACAGATGCTGAATTAGCCATCACAAAGCTTAATGTCTAGTGGCAGAAACAGACAATAATGAAAAAAAAAAGAAAGGAAGAAAAGGAAAACAAAAGCAAGAAGAGAGGAAATGTAAGCATGCAACTTACATTTGCACCGTGTACTATGTCATGTACGATGAGAAAGAGGTATACTGAGTTTGATGACATGTAATGGGCAAACTTCAGCTTGCCAAAGAGGTGAAAGAAAGTTGCAATAATCCCTGTTTGTGTTAAATAATGAGGATGAGCATGATTTACTTGGGCAATGAGTAGAAAAAGAAAAAAAAAATAACATTGTAAGCTTTATAGCTCCCGTGAAGAGAGTGAGGAGGAAAGTTGATATAATTGACTTTGGAAGGATTAGTAGGGGTGGTGCCTGTGGCTCAAGGAGTAGGGTGCCAGCCTCGTATGCTAGAGGTGGTGGGTTCAAACCCAGCCCTGGCCAAAAAAAAAAAAAAAAAACTGGAAGGATTAGTAGAAGCAAAATCATGAGAGCTTTCATAATCAGGACAAAATTTTGTTTATATTTCTAGACCAATGAGTATGATTGTGAAGTTCTAATCTGGGAGCAGCATATGAGATTATTATGTAAGAAAACCGAACCAACAAAAGCAAACTTTACTGTATAGAAAATAAATTCGAGTGAAGGAAAAGTGGAGTGATCGGGCCCTTTTGGAGCAACTGTGGCTTTCAAAGTGAAAAACTTTACTAGCCAGAAGGAATGTGTGGTTGAAGATACGGAAATAGGGATGAATTTGTGAAATAATTAGGAAGCAAAATTGTCACAAGTATTTGACATAGGGTTTGAAGAGAAAGGAGGTGTCAAACATAATTTCTATGTTAGGTTTTCTGAAGTGGATTCGGGTTGGTTCACGTTCAAGAAAAAGATGGAAATATTATAGAACCAGGCCTGAGAAAGAGTAAGCTGAACATACACAGGAGATAATTATCTCTGTATAAGGGGACTTGAAGTCATTGACAAAAATGTGGATGACCAGTTTAAAAGGAGTAACAGGTTTTAATTACATTAAAGAGAAAAATGAAACTTCAAAGAGAAGAGAAAGGGTTCATGAGGAAAAAGACAAATTAAGACTATTGAGTGTGAACAAAGCTCAAAGAAGACCATTTAAAGAGGAGATGCTCAAAAGTGTGCAAAGCTTAAACTGGGTTCAAGTATAAGAAAGAAAAATTTCAAATGGATTTAGTTACAAGGAAGTTGAAAGTGAGTTGTAATTTATTGACGTAACACACAGTAATCCTGTTTTGCAAAAGGACCGTGTGTGTGGAATTGAGAAAATGGAAACAGACATTTTAGAAAACTCAGTGCAAACGTCTGACTTCCTCAGCTGCAGCTTGGAAACCTCCAGGTCAGTAAGTCTGGACGATGTAGCTTTCACTCCATTTGTTTCCCATCCTCAGGATCTTTGTCCTGACTTCTTTAAAGTCTGGTGTCTTAAGAACTACTGTTTCTTACTTTTCTCATTTTTAAAAAATACATATAATTTTTTTTAACCTACAAACACTAAGTTAAAACTAGTTCTTGATTACTTTTACTGAAAGTAGGCCCATTGTTGATAAGAGTTATGACACATGAAATTTGACATGTAAAAATATAAGAGTCAAAAATGACTTGAAGGTTTTGGCACGAACAACTAAAAACGTAAAGTTGCCGTTAACTGAGACGGGAAAGACAAGTTATTGATGCTTCTTTAGAGGTTGTGTTCTTCTGTTATTACCCATGGTTCTCAAATCTGGCTGTAGACTGGATTATCTAGTGAGAGGTCTGAAATGCTTGAAGTCTTACTAAAAACACAGCAGAAACTTTATAGCTTTATAGCTCAGCACATTGAGATGAGAAAAATATTTCCAAATTATTCTAATATTCATGAATGGTTGAAAAATCAGAATGCTATACTCCTACTTCTGGGGGCAAAAGGAAACTTGTCTGTTGTCCCCAAACGCTTGCTAAAAGATCAACTCACAATTTAGGTGGATTAATAAAAGAAAGAACTTTATTTACTGTGCACACAGAATCACAGAGTGATTACCCGATATTCCTGGGGGGTTCAGAAATTTGTATGCCCTCCTTTTGAGGTGGGAGGATAAGGAATACAGGTAATTCTGTACAGGGGTAAGAAATGATTGCTGGGGAGGAGGATGGATGGGAGAAACAGATCAACTTTCAAATGATTCTCTTTGCAAGTAATATAACCTGAGAGGCAGGAATTATATTTAATGTGATTTGGGCTAGGTCTGGTTGCATTCTCGATCTTTCCTGAAATATAGCAAGAAAACAGAGAAGGAAGGTAATTGTTCTTTTTTGTGGGTCCATCTGGTTTACACAGAGGGAAAGCCCCCACCAGTGTCTGTTGATTTCTAAGGGCCTTCAATTCAAAATACTCATATATTGGGGGTGAAATTTCCTAAGCTCCTTTATGCTGCTTTTACTTTAATATGCTTAAAAATTACTTTGGGATTTTATAAATTTAAATTCTTATTCAAAACTAATTAGTTACTTATTCAGTAGCTAATACACTTAGTATTGGGACTAACAATGTCCCAAGTGATTCCAGAGCCTCTGGTCTACTTTGCACAGCAAGGCACTTACTATTCAAATTGTGATAGAATATGATGTCACAGTGAGGAACGAACAGATACACCGTGTAAAGCTTTTGCATTAGTTCTTTTATATCAAAAGATACATAAAGGATTCAATGGCTACTTAAGTTTGGCCATCAGTGAGTTAAACAAGATTTAGAGGGGTTTCTTCAGGGCAAGGTTTTTGATCACAAATGCCTTCTTAAAGTTATTTCTTCTGAATCCTCATTTTCATGGACCATATTACAGGATTGTAGATTTGCAAAACCTCCTATGCTCTACTAATGCAAAAGTTGAGCTATCTACAAATAATCTTTGCTTCTTGCTTAAAAGCTTAAAACTTTACTGAAAATATTTAACTGCTTTGTTTTCCCCTTCCTAATCTGATTCATGGTTTGTTAATCCAGTTTTATTTACAAATCCAAATAGGTTTTCCAAACAACAAAGTAATCGTAGTTTTGGATTGTGAAGTGATTATGTTGCACATACAGGTGTGACTGTTTTTGTACTTTAAAAATACTTGAATATGAATATGCCTCTTCTGTGTTCTCCTCTGCAGCATTTCCATGTACATTTTAAAAGTTATTTTCTTTGCATAATTTTATAGCATATTATTTGGTGATACAGAGCCATTTCCAAGCATTGGAGGAAATGTAAGAAATGAGAAAAGGATTCCTTCCAATACATTACACTGAGGTCTTATTAATAGAAAATTTTATAAACATTTTCTTAAATATTACTTAGAGAAATTTAATGTTGATGAGAATTATGGATTAACTGCAATAATATTAACTACTTCTTTAGGAATTAGTAATGAAACCTCAACGTAGCAAGACTCAGCAGCCTCCAGGTGAACAGGACTCACTTTATGTTGATGCTGAAGCGATGAGGTTTGATACCTCATGTGGACTCCAGAGCCTTCTGTGACACTTGCCTCCTCCCAAATTGATACTAAGTATTTTGACGTTTCTTCAAGTGTGGGAGTGACTCATAAATAGTCAGGGTCCTATTTTTTCCTGTTACAGCCTCTTTATGCTGACGTCTTACTCATCCCATGTATTTGCTATTTCACCAGATGCAAGGATACGATTAAAAGACGTAGCCAGTGGATAGGATGTGTGGTGAGGACGTGGGAGCTGAGGTGTGATTAGCTACCTGCACACTAAACATACATAGAATGTAATGAGTTAAACACTTAAAAAGCTACACAGTTTACAGTCCGTATTGATATCAACTTAACACTATTATGCTAGGAAACCCTTACCCAGGAAGGTAAAAGTTACAAATAATTTTATTCCAGGAACTTTCTGAAAGACACATCCGCTCTTCAAAAGGAAACATCAAACAATAGTTTATACATGTGTAAACCATTACACGTTTTGCCTTAAATCCTTGTTTTACTCATTTTACCGATTTTAGATTATTACATCATGCTTCTCTTACCTTATCCTGACTGGGCCCCTATGTTGAAAGCCCTACCATGAATCAGACTTCAAAATCTTACTAAATCTCACAGATTTGTCACTGCCCTTTAGAGATATTATGAAGACACTGTAGAGCAGGGATCTCTTCTTGAGCAATAATGTGAATGTTTTCATTTTTCTGCACATTTAGGGTTCTCTAATAAAGAAAATTGACAAGCTTGGAAACAGAATGGGTCTTTTTCCTAAAACGATTTACTCCTCACATGTTGAAGTTATAGGTCTGGAGCTGTATGTTTACGTTTCAAAGAGTAACAAAACCAAGAGAGCCATTCATTACATTCCAAAGGCTTTTTTTTTTTTTTTTTTTTTAGACCAAGCCTCAAGCTATCCCCCTGGGTAGAGTTCCATGGCATCACAGCTCATAGCAACCTCCAACTCCTGGGCTCAAGCGAGTCTCCTGCCTCCGCCCCCCAAGTAGCTGGGACCACAGGCGCCCGCCACAACGCCCAGACCTTTTTTGGTTGCAGCCATCATTGTTGTTTGGCGGGCCCGGGCTGGGGATTCGAACCGGCCACCTTAGGTGTACATGGCTGGCGCCTTAGCCGCTTGAGCCACAGGCGCTGAGCCCATTCCAAAGGCTTTAAGAGAAAGGAGGGGATTTTATCTTTCTCTCCCAAAGAGAAGATTAGTTTACTTTCCTGAGAAAAGGATAAGGCCTCTCTCTCTCCCACTCTCTCTCTACAGTGGAGGAGGATAGGTGAATATGTCAACACCTGTATAAGTTTCCAGGTTCATAGTTTGGGGCTTTTCTCCTATAGTGCAATTTTTCTACCCCCTCCCACCCACACATACCTTGAAGGTACATTGGGCTCTCACCTCTTTGCCCTATGGAAGAAAATGAAGCGTGAGCATACAAAGCTAAGGCAGTTTTTAAGTAAATGATTGGTCTTTCTCTCTAGTCCAGAAAACTTTCATTTATTGTCAGGATAAAAATAAACAAAATAGAAATATATATTTACTCACTATGATATGCAATAAACTTAGAATCAGTTTATAGAGAGTTTATTTTGGTGAGCCAGTATCCAATGGCGTTGAATTTCATAATGTTTTTGTGAGCAAAATCCCTCCTTTTCATTCCTTCTGTCTATGAGAGCTCAGAATAACCCCTTAGTGGTAGTTAAGGTTCAGAATGTGCCTCGCTCCTTCACTGTTCACTTCTTTCTGCCATTCACCTATAAAACCCAAAACACAGTAACAAGAACAACAAAGCACCCACAGACGTGTATATTATGTATGTTAACTTTCAGGTATTGATGCTTAAAGGATTAACTATTTGCTCTCTTTTCCTAACACCATATTTAAGGCTCAGGGAAGACATTCTGCTGTAATCTAAGATGCTCCCTCCCTACCTCCACCCCCCCTTTTTTGAGACACAATCTTGCTAGGTCACTTGTAGAGTGCAGCAAGCTAGATCACTGCAACCTCAAACTTCTGGGCTCAAGCAATCTTCCTGCCTCAGCTTCTCCAGTAGCTGGGACTACAGGCACCTGCCACAATGCCTGGCTTGTTTTTCTATTTTTAGAAGGGTCTCCCAGGCTGGTCTTGAACTCCTAAGCTCAAGCTGTTCTCCTGCCCTAGCCTTCCAGAATACTGGCATTACAGGCATAAATCTGCATCCACTGTATCCAGACTTGGGTCTCCCAGTGGTTGGGTTACGATTTGGTTTTACACATTTCAGAGAGATAGAAATTGTACAAAAATTCATAAATCAGTACATGATGGGTATACATAGGTTTGGTCCATAAAGGTAGGACATCTTAAAAAGGCACATGACAGGTTATAGGTGGGTTTAAAGTATTCTCTGATTCATATTTGATTAAAGCCTTAGATTGTTTTAAATTAAGATAAGGAAGTCTATTAATCAGAGACAAGACACTTTAGACAAGTCATGCACCTGGATTGAAATGATCTGTGGCTAATCGATGCCTTGCAGATACGTTTAAGCTTTAACTTATAAAGCTTTAAGCTTATTAATTAGTTACAGGGTATATCTAAGAAGGGGGATGGGCACGATGAGGCCTTTCTAACATCCCTTCTTAATGCTAGTAACTCAGTTTCATTTCCTCTTTTCTCTTTTTATCCAAATACTTATTTTTTCGGCTGTACTGATTGTTATTATTATTATTTTGTTGCAGTTTTTGGCTGGGGCTGGAT
The DNA here is from genome assembly GCA_963574575.1 of Galagoides demidoff. NCBI lineage: Eukaryota > Metazoa > Chordata > Mammalia > Primates > Galagidae > Galagoides > Galagoides demidoff. The sequence continues at coordinate 8,958 of CAUYQV010085177.1, read as the reverse complement.
TTGAACCCACCACCTCCAGTATATGGGGCTGGCGCCCTACTCCTTGAGCCACAGATGCCACCCTGCTGTACTGATTATTAATCTTTTTATTCTTCTATATTTACCTCTAAAAATAATTTTTACATTTCTGTTTATTTTTCTCATAATAACTTCCAAATTATCTTACATTTAGAATGATCTTAAAAAGGGGGATATTACCAATATAGGCAATCATTTTTACTGATGTGAAAAAGATACTAGCATTATAAGCAAGATATACAATATCTACTCAAAGTAAGTTTCCCATGAGAAACTTAGACAATTCTATGATGATATTTTTACCTGATTATAATCTTCAACACACACACATGAATGTTATTTATATTGTATTAGCATTACTGAAACTATTTTCAAAACAAGGTTTTCTTCTATAAAATAAAATCTCCACTTACTGGTTTTTGGACACTTTTGTTCTTTCATGTTTCTTTAACCTATTTTGTACAGTTATAAAAATGAGCATTAAAATATGACATACACTTTACACAGGTTGCTTTTTTAGCAAAGCATAAAATATGATTTTTTTCCACCTGATGCAGGAAAAGGATATGGTAGAAAAGCTTATGGGATAAAAAGCAAATTTTATCATGATCTTAAAATGACAATGTTCTTAATTCAGTTTTCTTTGCAGACTAAAATGATAAGTAGAGGACGGTTGAAAACAAAATCATCTAGGGATTTTGACAGCAGCAGTGTTAATAAATTTTTCCAATTAAAAAATCTTCCCAAGTTAGAAGGTGGGGGGACAAACATGCTCAGAGCAAGAACAACAATAAGCTAGATCAGATTAGAAATATCAAGTATACAACTAGTAAGAAAAATTGGAATGTATATCTTAATTTTGAAGGCTATTGCTCAGTGTTTTTTACCTGTGTTTTTATAAAATTAATTCTCTTTCTTGGACAAAATTCAAACTAAAAGCACAGCTTCAGATGTGAATTAGGTGCTATGTATAGTGTAAAACTGGGAATGGTGTGTCCTGCTTCATTGAGTTTACAATCCAAGTTCATATTATTGTGTGATGCTTCAGTGAATATGGTATACCTGAGAGGCAAATGAACTCTATCAGGCACCGGAGTGTCATTTACTGTACCAGAAGAGGTAACAGAAATTGAACCCCAGTGTTCTGGAAGAACGTGTGTGCCTCCCATGGCTGAGCACCAGAAACTAATTTGCTCACAGTAAACATGAATGATAATTATGGAAATGTTGAATGAATTTCTTTTTATTAAAACTATAATATTACAAAACAACCATTTCTATGCTTGAGAAAATCAAATATAAGATTCAAATATATAAAAAATACACACACACAGAGTAGTACATGGTCTCATTAAAGACACGGCCAACCTTCTAATTTAGTGCTGTTTTGAATTATTTTTGTTTCACTATTGGAATAATTCATCAGATAAGTTTTAATAAAATATGTAGAGGTCTGCTTCTTGCGATGCTCAAGTACAAAAAATATAAAAATTACAAATTATAGGGCGGCACCTGTGGCTCAAATGAGTAGGGCGCCAGCCCCATATGCTGGAGGTGGTGGGTTCAAACCTAGCCCCAGCCAAAAACTAAAAAAAAAAAAAAATTATACACAATTTAATTGAGTTTTGTATTGACATGAGGAAGTATGTATACATAAATTTAAATACATATATATTTATGTGTATATAAACACACCCACACATACCCACATGGACTACCTGGAAAGTATCTAGTTAGGTAATATGAAATATAGAGACATGTATGACTGAATATGTTCTGTATAGCATATAATCCCCAAAGGTAAACTTAGTCGAACTCTTACCAGTAGTATTTAGGAAGAGCCTCAAGTGAAAAGATTTTTAACTGCAACAATATTTTTAAGATTGAAGGTATGAACACTGGCTGTTTAATGATAACTTTCTGCTTGGAATTTCTTCCTTGTTTTTCTAAGACAAAAAGATCCCAAGTGTGGGGCTCATTCACCATTCTTTTATATGGTGTATATGTATGTATGTATATTTCATGAGCAGTAGAGGGAGGTATGTAATAAATAAAGAGAGAACAGTTATTTGAATCATTTAACAAAATGTTCATATATTTTTCTCTCAGGCAAGAAAGGGTACAACTAATTACTTATCATAACTATTATTAGATAGGAACTCTGCCACATGATTTGCCTATGATTTCTTATTTTATTATAAAAATGTATAAACATAAATATAATTCACATGTTACCACTTTGGAAAAGTTCCTTAAGAAAATTAAAATAATCATTGAAATATCATTTATGTGTCTTATGCATATATTCACACTTGGTGATAACCATTCTTTGACTTTTTTATTAGGTAAATTATAGAAATTAAAGACGAATGGAAATCAAGAAGAAGAAAATAAGAATAAATGATAGAGAAGAAAGTCTGAGTACGTAGGTGAGAACTAAAAATTGCATGTGTGTAAAGAGTTGGTAAATGTGTTTTTATAAGGCACATAAACTATAAAACATATAAGAGAACTAATTAATGAGTAATATTATCAAAATTGAATGGGCAAAGCTCACAAAAGTATATTTATTTAACATATTTTGACACTAATTATAATGCATACACCACAGCAGGCAATGTATCTTTGTTTAAAAAATAATTTTTAATTTTTGCTTATATGAATCATGGTTTCTTAAACCACAGTTTTGAGGATTATAACAATATATCATCATTAATTTATTGATTTTGTATTTTTTGACTTTATTTTTTGTAATACACTGCACACAGCCTTACTCTTTTCTATGAATTTAAAGCTCGATTAATTTTTGGAGTTTCAGATGGATTGCCTTTTAAAAGCTGTTTTATTGAGAGTTATTTATTACAAAGTAGAATAGAAGTACATGGTAAAGAACACATACATAACTGTGATTGTTTGAATTTATTAGAACATATTTAAAGCGTTCAATAGCAGTCAGAGAAGCTCATTAAATTCTAATGACTATAGATGTATGTAAGTCATTGTTCTAGTAAATAATTCTAAATCAACATATTTATGTTATACTTCGCCAACCTCAGTAGCTAAACTTTATAGCAAACAGCAATTTTTCTTTCCTATTACCCTTATTTTAACTCCTAATTAAGAATATGGATTCTATAATTTCAGCCTATACCTTTACTGTGAAGTTCAGCCGAAATAATTAAATGTTGATTTCCAACTATATTTAGTGTGTACTTGAGTAAAAATAATGAGCTCCTTAAATAAGCCTGACTTTAAGTACTTTCTTTTTAACATTTCTACAGCTTGAGTAAATATCCATTTCTACTTACCAGAAGCCGCAAAGTCTTGCAAATCAATTCTAAACTTAAATATATGTCGAGATTTTTTACTAAATCTTATTTAACAAACAATAACAAACAACACTAACAATCACAGTAACGAAATTGTCAACTTGACTTTCCTGCCACTTAATTGGAATAGTGTTTAATTATTAAAACTAGTTATCATCTATATAAAATTCATTCCATGTTTTCATGAGTAGCTTCTACATTTTACAGCATTATTTGCCCAATCTCTCGTTGGAACCAAAAGAATTATACAACCTCCTATTGAACGCATCCATTAAGAACAATAATTAACTTGGATTTTCTGTTCTATTTTAAAGAAATGAACCAATTTATTCATGACTTAAATACTTTTTTGAACTTTATCACAATCATTATCCTATGTTAGTTGACCAAGGAATATCATAACCACTGCAAAATAAATCTAAAGAAATTTGGGAAGTATTTGTTGATGGTCATCCAGAAGTTTAGCTAATTATTCTGTATTATAAGAACTTTATATTAGTTATTTCCAATGTTCTCAAGTTCCTGATATGCATGCTCCTGTGCCTGAAATGTTGATTAAATCATTCATGTTTTAGGACAGGTGTGGTGGCTCACGCCTGTAATCCCAGCACTTGGGAGACAGAGGTGAGTGGACTGTCTGAGCTCACTGGTTCAAGATCAGCCTGAGCCAGAGCAAGACCTCATCTCTAAAAGTAGCTGGGCATTGTGGCAGGCACCTGTAGTCCCAGCTACTTGGGAGGCTGAGGAAAGAGCATTGCTTGCGCCCAGGAGTTTGAGGTTGCTGTGAGCTATGACACCACAGCACTCTACCAAGTGGCAATAAAGTGAGACTCTGTCCCAAAAATTAATTAATTAATTAACTAAAATAAAATAATTCACATTTTAACAGTTAACCTGGTCATTTTCTCTGCTTGCACACTGGTTTTCATTCTCCTGATGTGGACACTTGACACTATGTGGACACAAACACGAACACAGAAAGTCTAGAAGGCCATTAAGATGAGCCATTTATCTGCCTGTCTTGACTTACAAAATATGTTCTCTATTTTTCAATTTTTTTTTTTTTTTTTGAGACAGAGCCTCAAGCTGTCCCCCTGGGTAGAGTGTCCTGGCATCACAGCTCATAGCAACCTCCAACTCCTGGGCTCAAGCGAGTCTCCTGCCTCAGCCTCCCAAGTAGCTGGGACCACAGGCGCCCGCCACAACACCCGGCTATTTTTTGGTTGCAGCCGTCATTGTTGATTGGCGGGCCTGGGCTGGATTCGAACCCACCACCTTAGGTGTATGTGGCTGGTGCCTTAGCCCCTTGAGCTACAGGCACCGAGCCTATTTTTCAATTTTTAATTTCATCTAGATGCCTTATGGACACCCATAGGTAATTTGAGTATTTTTTTTTTGAAAAATACACAATTAGGAAAAGAAAAGTGTGTGAATGTTGGCAGGTGAAAAGTTAATTCACTATATCCAAACTTCATTTGATGTCTACATTTAAAAAGTATATAAAAACTAATAGTGAAATTATGATAAAAATGAAAGATTTAGCGATCAGTGCTGCATAATTACATCATTTAATTCAGAATTTTTGTAAATTAGTACAGACATGCAATGGATACACAGTATATATGTATCTGCTTTTAAGTTATTTGTATGTGTAATCATTTATTATTAGTGTAGTATTAGCCTTATTATTTGGTAGATTTTGATTATAAAAAAATAACATTGCTTTGAATTTTTACAAATTAGATGTATTCTGTTTTGAATGGTTGCTAAGAATCTGATTGCTGATACATATTTACCTTTCCAGTAGATGGTAGTACAGATGTTCATAAGACTAGACTTAGTAGTATAGACTTTGAAAGAAGAGAGGTATTTTCAAACTTAAAAATTGCATATAAAGAAACTTTAGCATTAAATATTATATGAATTATGAAGAATAGGAGGATTATAAAAACTGATATGTTTAGTTTAAATGGATGAATTTTAAAAAATAGTATTCTTGTGCATGTGTTGCTTCTAAGTAAAATAAAATTTAAAAAATATCCCAGCACCAGTACCCAGAATATCAATCCTTAATTTTTACACGTCTATTATTACTGTGACTCTAAACGCTGCCTTTTCACTTTTTCAAAAAGTCTATTCAATTTGATGTTTTATAGTTAATTCGATCTTAAATTATACATCTTCAATCTTTAGTCATTATTAATCAAACGACACTGATACTTTATGTTCTTTGATATCATCCCAAGTCTCTTCTCTTTAGCTGGGTGATGTTTATAATTTGCTCAGTTGAAACCACTCTTGAAAGTTGATGGAGGAGTACAAGGTGAGAACTACAATAGGGGCCCCAAAATTCTGTGAAGGAACTGGCTTAGCTAAAATATGGATAATAATCAGCGATTGTCCCCTCTTCTGCTTGATAGTAGCCACTGTCCCCTTGTTTGTTTCTCTATAATTGCTACTTTAGAGAACACAGCTAGTAATTCTAAAGTTTAACATTTCTCCGTAGATGATGTCACTTGTGCATTAGCTAAGGTAGTGTTTGAGATATCTCCCAGGTCCTGCAGTCCAGTGGATTGTCTGACTCACCCAGACAGTGCCCTATTTACCAGGGGACTGATGGTTGCGCTCTGAACCCAGACAATTAGCACACCCTGATTATCTAATCCTCTGCCCACCAAACTGTCTTTAAAAATCCTGTCTCCCTAATTTTCAGAGAGGTAGAATTGAGAAATTCAGGGTCCCCACTTAGTGCGAAGCAGAATAAATTTGGTCGGCTGTCAATCTTGCTGTCTGTTGGTATCGGCTTCCTCTTGGTCAGCAGGCAGATGAACCCACTTGGGAAGCAGCACGATTAACAACATTATTGATTTAAATATATGCTCCCAAATCGGTGAAAGAAACAGTTCTCAGAAATTGTCACGAACACATTGTAAAAATCTGCAAAAATAAATCACGTTGGTGTATTTTATAGATAATTTAATGTTAAACAAATGTTTGATTGTGGAGATTCTATGAAGAAGTGAGAATTCCTTGTGTGGTTTAATGGCATAGACCTATGAGTGTGTGACAAGCAAACCTTAGCTTTGTGGTCTATATCTCTGCCTACAGCAGTTTGTTTAGCACTGCCATGCACAGCCCTAGCCTTCCTACATTCTGTACCGTGGTATGTCCTTGTAGAGTCATTTGTATTTAATTAGGTCTCAGTGGGAGGAAGTGTAGAAATCACTTTACAGAACTACTTTGATTCAACTCTGCACTGTGACATAAACCCACATGCCCTAGAATAATTATGAACAAGTGGACTATTTGAAATGCTGTGTACCCAAGGCAGCTTGGTTTTATGATCTGCTGTGGGTATAACACGATAATCCTTTGGAGGCTGGCGAGCCCCAGCTGTACAAAGATAGCAGCCTCTACCAGCAGGTGCATCATCACCTGGGTAGCGAGGGAGGCTCCGAAGGGTCCTTAGCCCTCCACTAACCTTTATAGAAGGTCACTAGCACTTTGGGGTCAGGATGAAAGATGAGTCTGACACAATGATGCCTGGCATTTTCAAGGGTGACAGAAATTTTCAGGTATTGTGTGTCTCTTATGGTTTAAACTATTGTTTTTCTGAACGATTCTCTTGCACATGGCTAAGAATTTATCTAATATTGGTAAGTAACTATTATCTACCTAATCATTTTAGGTAATTATCACTTAACATTTGTGAAGATTTCCAATTTTTACCCAAGAGAAACCCTATTACCAATAGTTGTCAAGTTTTAGTTTACTAGTTTTTATTTTCAAGTCACACTTTTTTGTATACAAAGGAAAACTTAGAGAACCTCACTATATAAATACATAAAGTGATGTTTTTGTCTGGTTGACTTGAGAGGGGGCCTGGGAGGATACAGAACTCCTGTTTTTCCACCTATTTACTATCACATACCTGTTGCCAGAAGTAGCTTAGGGCATCTGTTGGAGGCCTAAACGAAAGAGGTAGAGAGAGTGTGTTATGTGGACATGTGGTTTTAATACCATAAACTTATAAGAAAAACTTATTTTAAAAACGCCAAGTCATGTGAGGCGTGATCAAAAGAAATATTGAGGAATTAACACTTAATATATGTACACATCATTACAAAAATAACTAAAATAAACAGATGTAAGTCCTATACAAATACGTATACACATACACCCAGATTTAAAAGTACAATATTGTCTATTAAAGGACAAAGTGGACCCTGCCAAAAACCTGTCAGCCTTTCACATGTATTTCAAACAATCTAATATCATTCTGTTCTCTTATCATAAATTATCTCTTTATTGTCACTTTTTTCCCTATTTCTTTTATCTTCACAAAGAATCATCTTATTCTGTTGTTGGGAACGTCCCCCCTGTCCCCCAGATGGTTAATGTAGAAGTATTGGTATAGGCTGTAGAGTGATCTCCATTTTCCTGTGTCTCTTGGTTTTCTCCAAACCTATTTTATATACTCAAACTTACATGAATATATGTATCCCATTTTGCTGAATCTAAACCTTTATCACCTAGTTTAACTATCTTTTGAGCCTTAGTCCTGTACTCCCTGAAATTTATTCTAAAGAATGAAACAAGTTGACTTTGAAATCTTCTAGACATATCCCAGTAAATCTTAACTCATTTAATGCTCCTGTGGCTTTACTTATCTGTTCAGCTCTGTCTTCACAGAGCAAAACCTGACTCAGTGTTTTATGTCTCTAAATTTGAACCTTCATGGAAACCCCCTAAGTGAAAGAAGTTACGCCTCCTAAATCCTGTAGGATATGATATAATTTTCACGGCAATTTCCAAGCATTCCTCATGTTATTGTGGTCATGTCTCCTATACTTGATTTTAATATCACATATTTTGAAATTTAGTAGCTATGGATTTTTTTTTGGCAGCTATGGATTATTTTTTCTTATAATCTAAATTTTCTGGCAAAGCATAAATAAGAAAAACATGTAACCAAATTTACAATATTCTCATTCGCATTAGAAATTATAGAAAATAATTTGGAGATATTACAAAGGTAACGGTAATACGGGTAATTGGAAAGAAGCAGGAAAAAGCTTTAAAATATTTTGACAATTAGTTCTAAAACATAAAATTTAAATCATAAAAACATCTACTTAAAGGTCAAATACAAAAACATATCTGTATTTATTTATAAGATCTTCATGCTTCTCTTTTACGTGTATTCTAGTAAATTATCACTGTATATTTTCCTTTAAAAATCACTGTTTATTGAACATTAACATTGCTGGAATCATTTATTATTATTTCTCTATCATAGTACAAGCAAACATAAACTACATCTACGTGAGTTTATAAGACAAAGTAGGTGGTGATCCAGAGAGGGAACTGGTACAAAGTTTCTTTTGTGGCAACAGTCATAATTAAATATTGATGTACTTTTGGGCTTTTTATTATTAATATTCTTCAGGAAGAGTTTACTTGTGTTTCATTGCTTTTTTTTTTTTTTTTTGAGATGGAGCCTCAAGCTATCCCCCTGGGTAGAGTGCCATGGCATCACAGCTCATAGCAACCTCCAACTCCTGGGCTCAAGCGAGTCTCCTGCCTCTGCCTCCCAAGTAGCTGGGACCAC